>JACXGJ010005603.1:8195-38407 GCA_016801105.1 Esox niger | reverse complement strand
CACACAAGTTTGTACAGCTAACCTCATGGGGACCGGAAAATAAAAAATGCATGCTCCCTTGCCCTAATCTTAACCCTAAACCTAATCCTAACCTTAACCCTTAATAAAGTAACATTTATGATGAAACCTCACCTAAGTGTAATGCCTAACCTTAACCCTAAATTTAACCAACAATGCCTGGACCTTAAAGAAGCCCTAATTCTAACTCTTAGATGAATTGTAAGTTTGACCCTAAACCTAAACCCTGAGCCAGAAATTGACTTTTGCCTCAAAGTCAAAAGGTCCCCATGAGTCCAATTTCTTCTGGCTTTACTATTCTCATTGGGACATTTGGTCCTTATGTGTATAGTTAGACCTAAAACACACACACACACACACACACACACACACACAGCTGTACCATGTACATTGGGAACTTTAATCACTTTCCATCTTCTTTTATTCAATATCCTTGTAACAGTATTTGTATTTCTGAATGGTATTTGACAACTGAATTGTTTTTGGAACCGAGACAAAAGCATTTCACTACAACCAACGTCTGCTACGTAAATACGACTTATTTATTTATGAAACACACACAGAACATACACTCATGCAGGCACACACAGCCACTTGCATGCGCACACACATGCGCACATGTACAATCCCAAATACACATGCGGTGAGGCTGTTATTCCCTATCCAGTGAGCTGCCTGGGCAGAAGTCTAGTGAGGAATTCTTTCTTTCTCTCTGTCCCAAATAGACTGCTATAGGCTGTGCCCTATCCCATGCAATGAATAGTGCCCTACCAGTGTTACCACTACACTCTACACTCTAGATAGTGTCCTATGTAGGGAACAGGGAATCATTAGGGAGCCAGCTGTAGTCATAGTATGTCCTGTTCCATAGCCTTCGGCATCCTATCCCACACTCCCACACCCATATTCCTGTGGTGCAATTGATTGCACCGACCCACAGAGATTCAGTTTAGGAATGATAGCTTGCCCTGGAAGCTCACTTAAAGCTTGAACATATTAATAATCCTCCTTGTCAACGTTGAGATTTAGAGAACGTAGCTTAGAAGCTAAAAGCTAGGCTAGCTTGATGAACTCTGATGCTCCTCTCCAGTGTGTTGTTACCTCAGGCATGCTAGCAATGTGCTGCACAGCTCCATGATTGGAGACAGGAGGCAGGAACAACAGAGCTAGTTCAGACACTGCAGGCACTGAATGCAAGGAGTTTGAAAAGGATTGTGAGGATATTGTAAACCTGAATCATGATATACACGATGAGCGTGATGTTCCACATAATGTTTCCAAAGGTCGGCAAACACATTGCTTTGTCAGACCACAGTGCTGTTTTGTACCACTGGACATCCACTGAAGAAGCATGACTCTGTCTGTCCGTCTTATTGACGAATCATTTGTCTCCCTCAATCTCTCCGTCTCTCCAACCCTGCTGCCTACCCTGTCACATTCCATTAAAATTCTAGACATGATTCCATTGAAGCGCCTCCAAACTGCCCGAGTTCCTTCCTTATAGAGTAACTGGCTGAATCATCGTAGTGAATAAAGCAGGACACTGTCCTGATCTTTCCTCATGATAGTTTCATAACCCAGTCAACACAGCAGTTAGATGGCCCTTACTCCTGTATTTTACTGCGTGCCATGAATCATGTTCATGAACCATATTCATTGGATAAAAACTCGGCATAGAACTTTCAGTGTGGCTGCGTGGGTCCCTCATAACCACTCAAAGCTCAGCTCAGGTGAAACACGGTGGCTAAAATACAGTAGATCCAGGTTGTAGGTTCTGCCCTATTTCTCTATTCTGCTTTTTCTTCCACCTACTCACAATCTCTTTCTCCATTCCTCAACCTGCTTTTCTCAGTCCCTGCCTCCCTTCCTCTCTCTCTTTCTTTGCCTTCCTCTCTCTCAGCTCAAATTAATCCCACTCTTAAATGGATTCCAGGAATCAATCTGCACTGCTTCCAGGCATAACTACCTGGATCTCTTTCAAGCACAGATTTAATGGCTGCTCTGTCCTTATCATCACCCCATGGAGTTTGAATTGACCTATCTCAAAGACAGAGCAGTAGGGTTAAGGGGAAAGGTTGGCACCTTTGGTCTTCTCTCTGGAGTGATGAGAGTAAGGCTCATGGGGGGAGACCGGAAAACTTAGATCACGATAGATCATGGGGTGACAGAGTTGAGAAGAAATAGTGTAACATTTTTAATATTTAAGGATTACAATGGGATCCCCCATTTTACAGATCAGATCCTGGAAGTGGTTCATCCTGTTTTAAAGTAATATTGCTTTCAATAAGAACTCATTCATTGTGGGGTACTTCAGAATTGATTCCTGTTACATGTTCAGCTGTATGTAAGTCTCACCCCTTGTCTACTGAAGGGTTACATCTAGGTTATATAGTTACCATGTGGCAATTAGAGGACGTCAGAAGCCAGTCATCAGAGAGGCTTTCTTCTGAGTCACATGTTTCTGAAGGCTCAGTGCTTTTCCATCTTTGCTGCCTGGGTTTCCACAGGATGTGTGGTTTTGTTGATACAACAGGATGAAGAGATTGAGTGCCTCTCTCTTATCTCTCCCTAGATCTCTGATGCTGCCATATCGCTCTTTCTCGTGGTCATTCTCTTTCTCTGTGATATTCTATTTGTGTTTTGTTTTGATCCCAGCTCTGTGTCATACTGGCCGTGACCTGGTCAAAGGTCAGTTAATCAGCAGCCAGCCAGCCATCCAGTTTGTCTGTCATTTTGTCAGTCACTCTGTTTCATTCAGTCATTCCAATGGGCGTGGTTTAATCCTTTAATAAGATGTGACTGTCCAACTACCCACACGACTGCATGAATACCTGAGCCAATGAGGAGCCCCACTGGGCGGAGGTTACAGAAGCAGCCTGAACCCAATGACTCAGCAGACGTGTGCGTGCGACATGACACTTAACAAAGATTTAAAGGGCCAGCACACGGCTCGCCAGTCGGCTGCAGCTCCAGCTCTGAGTCTATAGGAAGCTGACAAATGCACTTTTAAAATAAGGCCAGCTGTTCTCTCCCCTCCCTCCCTCCCTCCCTCCCTCCCTCCACCTCCTTCTTTTGCTCCTTGCCCACCCTACGCTGTGTTCGTGGCCCGGGTTCAAAGTGCTGTAGCTATGCAGCAGCTGGGTTTGAGGTAAGAAGTGAGGACAATGCTGTATTCTTCAGGCGTCAGTGATTCTCAGCTGGGAGCCACGCCTGGTTCTTCCCCTAAGGGATGCATTGTGACTCAGCACTGCATAACAGTACAATATACACAAGCCAGTGTCCCAAATGACATCCGATTCCCTTTATTCTGCACACCATTTCACCGGGGCTTGTAAGGCTCTGGTCAAGAGTGGAGCGATTTAAGCACTACTTTATTCCCTTTATAGGACACACTTTATATTTGGAACAGGGCCCTATATCTCAGAGCCATGACAGCCTCTGAGATAACCTCTGATCTCTAGTAGATGTCACACAGATAGATGGATAGAATGCTCTGCTTTGAACTTGGATGTGATGCAGTATGATGCGATACAACATGCAGAGGACACACAGACGTCTGTCCTTGTGGGGACCTAAGATTACCTATTGTAATCTTGACCCAGAATTCCATTGTCTCTATTTTCTAGCACTAAACAATTACCCTAAACGTAACCCCCATAACCAAACCTTTGTGCCATAACAGAAGCCTAAGTTTTAATAAACATGATCCTAGTGCAGACCAGCCAAAAAACCTTGTTAAAAAACGGGGATTACACATCTGCATAGTCGAGATTCCTCCCTGATTTCTCTCTTCAGCTGTATTATTGAATAAGGTGCGGCAGACAGTGGACAGTGACACGGGGAATACAATACAAGAGATGTCCAGAGTATTGTTCTGGTCAGTGCAGCGCAGGGTAGGCCTAGGCTGTAACAGACAGCACTGCAGAACCCATGCCACAGTGACAAGGCACAGACTATATATAAGCTGTAACCAGCCCAACTGTACAGCTCAGATTCTCCTGGGTCCTCAGTTCATTCTAAGACATACCAGAGGGCCTTTTAAAGATACACAGCTTTGTTTCTGAAGATCTGAAATGTGATGGTCAGGTTGAATATCCATTTGCCTTTCTGCAACCAGTTTTTGTAATGACAGTTTGGGCAATATTCATAACAGAAGAATAGGGTAATAAAAATGAATTCAAAGATGTCTTAAAAAATATTATTATTTATTTATTCTTCTATATACAACAGTCTAAATTGAGATAGTGTCAAAAAACCACAATACTATCCCAATTAAGATAATAATAAATGTGTGTACTATAGTCCTTTTTTTAAAAACTCTAGTAAATTTTTATTGAATTAATTAAGTGTATTGATGTCTTTCCAAGTATTTAAATAGTATAAATGCATTTTGCTTGTACCTTGTTTTCATGCCTTTAAATGTTTGCTTTATTTGTTACATTTGAAGATACACACCTTCTCCACATTTTAAAAAGAATGTATTAGAACATTTCTCTGATACAAATAAATAAAATATCTTGAATTTTGTCTCCATATGTCAGTACTATTTGTAGCCATTACAGCAGTAAACCATAACATTAGAATATTCTACCAACTTCACAAAACTCTTTGGTCAACATACAGTAGGTCCATTGTTTTAGTAAAAAATGCTTAAGGTTAGTGTTTGGTTGGTATTTATTGATGGACCACAATATTCCAAACGGGGAAAATACAATGCCTTGTCTAAATGAGAAACCTAACTCTATCCCGGAGTAGAATTTTCTGGATATTAAGACAAGTTTTTTGTTTTACCTGAGCTCCGCCCCTTTCATATTCCGATTACATATACAGTACGCCGTTCAGCAGATTATTTTACCCGAAGAAACTTAAAGCAATGTACAATACAGTGGATATAAGAAGTCTACACACCCCTATTAAAATGCCAGGTGTTTGTGATTTAAACATTTTCTTTCTAACCCTAACTTGAACCCCAGTGCTGTGATATCTAAACTTAACCATAACCTTAACCCCAGTGCTGTGATATTTAACCTTAACCCTAACCTTAACCCACGTGCTGTGATATCTAACCTGAACCTAAATGTAACATAAAAATACATTTATTACATATTGTAGCAACCTTGGTAAGGCCATTACTCAATACCCATAAACCCTGTGTGGAGCAGTGGGTAGGTTGTTCACTTTCAGATCTGAACGTTGCTGGTTTGACACATGGCTTGTTTGTTTTGTGCAAATTCGTAATGAATGATAGCTTTCCTTACCATTCCTTAAACATGATACGTTTGTCTAGCATTCGTATCCTAAATACGATTTAATAGCGTTTGTAACATATTAATAGCGTTCGTAACATATTATACACTGCAATAGCGTTTGTAAGATATGTTTCGTTTTAGCCAATTCGTAGGGTACTATATTATACGTTTTGGTAGCGTATTTCAATGTAACCTAACGTAACGTAACATATCATACGAAATCGGGTGCAATGGATTACGTAATTTAGTCAACGTAGACCTGAGACCACATTGCAAAGTCACAGGTAAGCAGCTGGAGAAAGTCGGTGTCAACATTAATTTTAAAGGGGCAAAGCCCAGTAAACAGCAGGAAGAAAACCATGCTTCTTCTGAAAAGGCTAACATAAAATATTTTATTCATTTTCCATGTTGTGTACATGCGTTAATAGTAACTTTCCTTAGTACAACTTGTGTTTGATATAGCTCTATGAACTATGAAATAACCAGCAAGGATATTGTTGCTGCAATTATTGGAAATTGGTACATTTTAAGGGCACACCTATTTGTTTGCGTTCAGAACTTGCATGAACACTATTCCTTGAGACCTTTCATGCACAGTATTATATATCCTAACCAGTGGCGTGTTCACTATTGAGCTGTCAATGGAATGGTCTGTAGATGTAATGAATTACTATTTTAGCCTGTTTTACCTAGTGCTTTAATTCCTACCTCTGGCTGCCCCAACTTGACACCTATTTAAAAGTCCTTGAAATTTTAAGAATTAATCCTGTTTCCTAGAACATTTGGTGTAGCATACATTTTGACTATTACAAAGATTCCAAACCAAATTTACTGAGCTTCAGCAATTTTGACAAAAACAGTAAGGTGATAGAATGTTATTCAACATGATTCACAGAGGTTGTGGCTGCCAAGTACCAGAGTGGTGTTCCAGAATTTTTATATAATTTCAGACAGTAGTTTTGAAAGTTGTACTGACATGCCAAAACAAGTCTCTTGTGCACACTTACACAACCTTTTTTTTCTTTTTATTCGTATTATGTTCAAAATTGCTATGTGCTCAATATCGTTCGCTCTTTAATTCTGGCGTGTGAAGACATAATTCATTCAATTGCATGCATTCAAAATCTGTGTTTTATGTTTCTTAGTAATTAAAAAAAGTTTCATTGGAGCAAAACTACCCACTTGACAGCAAATAATGTGCAAGTGGTTTGTTCAGTTACACTAATGACTGTATATTATGGCCTGAACTACCCTCAACGTCATCACTTTCCTGGAGGAGCAATCAGCTGTTTCTGTATTGATCCCTGGGATGTGATTCCTCTTTAGTTCATTATATTTATTCTCTATTTCTCAGAAAAATATAAATACAGAATCATTACTTATACAGGGTAAGAGGAAAGGTAGCATATTTCATTTTTTAATAAGTTCCTGAGAAAATACATTGAATGGAGTAATTTGAATGGCAAACCAGTGTCTAATGCTAACTTAAATAAATTATAGACCGGGCCCACTGCTAAGCTTGTGTGAAAAAGACACTGCTAAGCTTGTGCACATGTTTCTATTCTGTAGCATATTCTTTTCAGTAGCACGTTTCAGTTCCATTGGAAGCATTTACAGTGGTGTAAAAAAGTGTGTGCCCCCCTACCTGATTTCGTTTGTCACACGTAAATGTTTCAGATCATCAAAGAAATTCAATTATTAGTCAAAGATAACACAAGTAAGCACAAAATGCAGTTTTGAAATGAAGGTTATTATTATTAAGGGAAAACAATATCCAAACTCACAGGACCCTGTGTGAAAAAGTGATTGCCCCCTACAACCTAATAACTGGTTGGGCCCTTAGCAGCAACAACTGCAATCAAGCGTTTGCAATAACTTGTAATGAGTCTTTTTCAGCGCTGTGGAGGAAATTTGGCCCACTCTGTTGTAATTCAGCCACATTGGAGGATTTTTGAGCATGAACTTCCTTTTAAAGGTCATGTCACAGCACCTCAATGGGATTTAGGTCAGGACTGTTCAAAAGGAAAATATTGCCATCATACTATGGCGACCCGAAATACAGTTCAGCACTGAAACAACGGTCAACGCCCCACCAAAGTGAGACGGACTGTCCGCACCCGCTGACAGATTTCACGCGATAAACACCATGGCCTAGTTGGGTCCTCATAGGGCTTGTTCGACTAGTTAACACTTATGCAATCTTGACAGATTTGACTTCTTCCTTGCGACTGCATATCGAGCCCCTTAGCTCTCCATTTGAAATTCAGTCGAATCGTTAAAACGTTTCCATCCAGTTGCAGCAGCATGCTGTTAGTTTGTATAGTGGTTGTAATAATAATTAGCTTACCCGGTTGTCAAGGGAGAGAGTAGATCATTTGTTTATTGCAACATTAGATAGTCTTGTTCATGAGGTTACGGGCCTGGTCTTCCTTACACAACCTCTTTCTCATCTCACTCAGTCTCTTCTCATTCAGTCTCTCCTCTGTAATGTAGGTTACATGCTGATATATACATTGAGGGGCGTGTTTATCTAACAAAGCCAAGACAGTAACCCCCATGTCAAATGGTCAATGTAAACATTCCTGTGGTTATCAGAGCACAACCTACAGAGAGAATCTAAACAGAGATGTTTCTGTTGTTCTCCTTATCTAGACACTTTCACTTCCAATGAAACTTACATTCATATTGAAGTTGTTAATGCTCATATCCCACAGGACTTTGACTAGGCCACTCCAAAGTCTTCATTTTGTTTTTTTTCAGCAATTCAGAGGTGGACTTGCTGGTGTGTTTTGGATCATTGTCCTGCTGCAGAATCCTGCTGCAGAAAGTTCGCTTCAGCTTGAGGTCATGAACAGATGGCCGGACATTCTCCTTCAGGATTATTTGGTAGACAGCAGCAGAATTCATGGTTCCATTTACCACAGCAAGTCTTCCAGGTCCTGAAGCAGCAAAACAGGCCCAGACCATCACACTACCACCACCAAATTTTACTGTTGGCATGATGTTCTTTTTCTGAAATACAGTGTTACTTTTATGCCAGATGTAAGGGGGGACACACTTTCCATAGAGATCAACTTTTGTCTAGTCATTCCACTGAGTATTTTTCCAAAGGTCTTGGGGATCATCAAGATATTTTCTGTCAAAAATGAGATGAGCTTTAATGTTCTTCATGCTCAGCAGTAGTTTTTGTCTTGGAACTCTGCAATGTAGGCCATTTTTGCCCAGTCTCTTTTTTATGGTGGAGTCATGAACACTGACCTTAACTGAGGCAAATTACTTTATGACATTTTCCAGACTGATTGATCTCAATTACATTATTTTTCATTTGTTCCTAAATGTCTTTGGATCTCGGCATGATGTTTTGCTTCTGAGGATCTTTTGGTCTACTTCACTTTGTCAGACAGGTCATATTTAAGTGATTCCTTGATTGAGAAAAGGTGTGGCAGTAATCAGGCCTTGGTGTGACTAGAGGAATTGAACTCAGGTGTGATAAACCACGGTTGAGTTGTGTTTTAACAGGGGAGCAAAAACGTTTTCACACAGGGCCATGTGGGTTTGGGTCTTGTTTTCCCTTAATAATAACAACCTTCATTTCAAAGCTCTATTTTGTGTTTACTTGTGTTATCTTTGACTGATATTTTAATGTGCTTGATGATCTGAAACATTTAAGTGTGACAAACATGCAAACAAATAAGAAATCAGGAAGGGGGCACACACTTTTTCACGCCACTGTAAATACCCAAGTCTGTGTAGAATGAATATTTTTTCTAAGAAACTTTAACCACTTGATGAGCCATATTACCAGGAATCTAGGAATAGATGAGAAGTCAATGCACTCTTTGTACCCTGCCATGTCACCAGTGAACTCTGGTCGTAGGGTTACTGTTACCTTGCATTGCACATCAGCCCTACTTCAAGTTTGAACTGGGGACTCTGACCCTGTTCATGTGAACATAATGCCTGACAGCCCTGCAACCAGAGGTACCAGTCAGAGAATAACCATTTAAAGGCTACTTGAAAAGCGAACACACCTTCCTTGGACAGGCTGAACTGGCCCTAAGTTGTCTGCTGGTGCCTCACCGAGTGAGCAGAGACTTTACTGCCTGGCTGATTGACAAACTGACAGGGTGTAACTAATTTAATACTTCTTTGTGAAGAAGAGGAAGATGATGGATTTTGGATAGAACAGCAGGATTTCAGGACTACTGAAAACCAAAGAAACATAGGAGATGTTAGGTGTAGATGTGTGACTGACATAAACAAACCCCTACTCAGACTGGTTACTGTCAGTAACTCAGTCACTCTGTGTCAACCCAGTTGTGAGTCTCCCCAGTGTGTTCAAAGATTTAAGGGAATTTTCTGCGATTTACATGATGTTGCATATTTCAGGTCTTACAACACTATTCCCACTGAGTGAGATATTTTCAGAAAGAAACATACCTTATAGCATTACTTTGGGATTGTCAAATTGTGAAATTATATCATCAGTTGCATGAGCCTTCAGCCTGATCTAGAAATGAATGGAGTAATTTTTGGGGTTATAATTGTGGCATTTATTTTTCTCTGATTGTCTGATCCAGTAAAATAGCACATAAATATGGCTGTCATTGTTTAAAGCCATTGATCTCAAGTAAGGTAACAACATAACTAGTATCAGTGAATCCTATTACAAGCTTACTTGAAGAAAGGTTTTGCTGATGACTATATCGGAAGAGTTTACTAGGCTTTATGAATCATACAACTATCTGAGTAATTATACTTCTCTGTATGTGTTACAGTTACAGTAGCAAACATCTGTACAATGTTTCATATTGGCTAGATATTGGTTTTGATAAACAAATGAAGCTAACGTTAGCTAGTTATTAAGTTTGCTGGCAAATGTTAATAAGTTGTTAAAACGTTTGTTAGCTAATGTTACATTACCTCAGGCACCTCTTGTTCAACTGTGTGGATTTATGTGGAGGAGAAAACACAATATATTTTCAACATTTGAAGGCCATTACAACTTGGTGATCTGTTGACACTGTGCCCAATGTCAGAACAGGCTGTTCCTGTATCACTATGGATGCTGGATATTGTGATGTGCCTAGAAACAGAAAATGTAAATTCTGTATTTCTATCAGTGGGATGCAGAAGCACCTGTGGTTGTGTACTGTGCGGGAAATTGTGATATTACTGACAAAATAATATGTTAATGACATATGAATGAACATATACAGCAATAGGACAACAGGAAAATTCTCCTTGATATTCATTGTTTACCATTCAGTGTTCAGTACAGTTCAGTTTTCAGTTTTACACTCAGTTTTACACTCTCTCCACTATATTTTCCACTTTCTGTCCTTGTGTCAATAAAGCATTAAAACCTTTAAAAAATAGAAATATTAACACACAGCAACCAGTGCAATATATTGATTACTCCTCCTTTGAGGTCAGTGATCGACCCTAAATTAGGGCGATTCTTTTTTCATTGTTGGGAAAGCTGTGGAAAACCGGCAGGCGGAGTCAAAGGTCAATAGGTCGGATGGTTACCCAGGCCGACTTATGAGTTTCAGGGTCAGCAGCTTAGACCACTACACCTTGTTGATAGATAGCCTCCAAAATCTACGATGTGTGTTGTCAGTTTATTAGTCGTAAAGAACTACAATAACACAAATGGCTAGATGGCACTTCTCAAACATAGCACTGCTTATATATTCTCCCCTCTGCCTTTGTTACACATTGCGACATATCCCCAGCAGCCAAATCAATGACTCTCTATCCTCTCACCTTCCGACCATTCTCATATCCCATGCCTGGTGGCTTTATTCAGGGTAGTGCACTCTGCCTGGTGGATCAGTAACTGCTTATATAACAGGCCATTGCCGGTTGGAGCTGTAGATGGTATCCAAGCTGACTGGAGACCTGTGACCCAGCTTAGGATGACCCACATTCTATCCCTTCCTCCCTGTCTGCTCTCACCTGATCCTCCTCACTCTGCCTTTAGGCTTCTCCTGCCCGCCCCATCCTCCACCACCATAACCCAGAGAGAGAGAGAGAGAGAGAGAGAGTGACTTGCAGGATTTGGCTGTGTATAATATGGTATTTCACACACACACACACACTTACACAGATACAATCTCAAACATCACATAGCAATATATGAAATGGGATTTGATACACATGGGAATGTGATGAAGAGCCACTAAGACCCATTGTGACTGTCTCTCAGGGTCTCTCAGGTGTGAAAGGAGGGAACTTTACTCAACAAGAAGTTGTATTGTACTTCTGAGAGGTGAAATGACCTCGGTGAATGATGACACTATACCCAATAGGGTTTCTTAGTATTGTTACTTTGTTATGTCTGTGGTGTCTGAAGAAGGTCGTCATGTTCTTTGCGCTGTGTTTGGACAATGCTTGAAACAGTTGGCCTCATCTCGGACAACTTCACACACCTGTTCAACTCCATCCAAGCTTCTGTGAACAACTTTTATTGGGACCATATATTTCTTTATGTGTATTAGTTTTTCTCAATTTTGGGTTCATAAAAAAGTTATTGAGAATGAATACCATTGTTTATGCTATTTAATTTGAATGTTAGTTTATTACCTGAACTGATGGGCTTCAATTTGAATCAGCTTAATCCCTGATTTACATTTATTTGTAATCTTAGTTGGAAGATTCCTAAAATTCTAAGAGATTATTTATAGAAAACCAAGGAATTATGAAAATTCTATTCCAATATGCATTTAATATGTGCATGCCTTTATTTAGAAAAAGATGAACGCACTAATACACCTATTCCACAATGATAACAGCATCATCATGTTCATAGGATTTTCTGCCGTACAGGGCCAGTGCACTCAGGTTAAGATTAGCCTGGATGGATGCCACCTCGACCTGTCTGACCTGTACAACCTGTCTGACCTGCAATTACTATAAGCTGATTTGGACCAGCATGTGTCCTGTTAGAGCCACTAGTACTCTTTTAGTAATGCTATGCCATTGAAAGGCTTAAAGAAACACTCTGGACTTTCCACAGACAGGATCATAGTGAACATAGAATGTATGTCACAATTTACAGAGGCTGGACACGATCACAGAGAAAGAATTACCACAGTTTTTTCCCCCAAAAGCTTACTATAGCAGAACAAGGCTTAACAGGACTTGACAGAAAACTAAATATAACATGCAACCATGACCAGCAGACAGGGAACTAGGGATGCTAAATTGAGTGGTGATGAGGGGAAAACGAGACACAGGTGAGAACACAAATCTATGTGTAGACACATGTGAAATCAATGGAGTCAATGAATAAAACAACACTGACATAGAAATAGAATGACTAGAAACAAAAAAATCACCATTCCTGGCTGTTACAATGTAACCCTCTGTTAGAACAGGTAGTCATTGGATAAGCATCATGACCAAACTTGAGTGGAATCCTGACTTGTGTTCACTGAACAGTGAAATTCTTTGTACTGTATATCTCAATCTGATGACACTTGGCACAAATGCTTTGGTGTATAAGTTTCACATTTAGATGCGTAATTTTAGACACCATAGCATGTTTTTAACTTAATATTTTTGTTGTCACAGAGATCTATATGTTACCAATCGGGGAATGGCTTGGGTGCAGTGCATCTTTTATGGGGGACAATGTGTTTATGGATGCTTTGTTTGATTTTGGATCATGACAAATGTTTGTAAATCTATATTAGCGTTTAAGAATTGCATTCTACATTCTAGTGGCGTAGTACACATTGTTTGTAAAACAAGTGTGTCGAAAGCATTACCATGTTTGTTTTGATTAAGAATTAGCGTGTTTACATGCACACTATAATCATTTGATATTAAACTGATTATGGCTATAGGCCGGTTACAGCATTAGTCATTTAAACTCCTTATAGTGATTCAATTAATCAATGGACAGGAATTGTGGACATGTAAACATAATCATTGATATCTAATCCTATCTCACGCCAGCCTATTCTGACACTAAATCTCATCCTGACTCTCTACAACCCTCAAACTCAACTCTGGACCCTGAAGCCAGTGCCACTTTGTTTTTCCATTGCAACCCTCTAATTAGAGTTATTTAGACCTGGAATACCAGATGAGGGCAATCAATGATGAGGTGGAACAGAAACCCGAAGACTATGGACATCATAGGGTTAGAGCTGAGTACCCCTACTCTAGAAGACTGGGTAAAAACCATTGTAGTCCTGTGTAATGTAGCTCAGCTGGTACAGCGTAATGCTGACAATGCTTGTCAATAATTTAGAAAATGTATGCACTCATTGTTCAAAGTCATTTTTATACAGTAAGAGTGTTGACTAAATTAGTGAAAGATATATGTAGCCTGCTGTACATTGACGACTGCAAATAGAAAAATGTTCCCTGCCACTCTGCCTAGATATCTCCAGACTGAGCTGTTGTCCAAGATGATTGACATGCAGATGGATGACACACGGCTGGTCTGCCTGCTGCAAGCCGTCATCCTCTTCAACCCACTCAGGACTTTTTATTTTGATGTAGGCATTTACATCAGCTGTTGTCACGATGTGGTTAATGGAAAAACCCAGCCTTAAACTCCACAGTGAGCAAGCCATAGTTAGAAGTACAGTATCTAAGAAATTCTCCCTAGAAGGCAGAAATGTAGAAAGGAACCTGGCACTGAGGCGTCACAAGAACTCTAGGCTGAATTCAGTAGAGATTTTGAAGTTCCTGATTAATAGGGTCAGGTTAAACCTTGTTTACGCTGGCAGCTTGAAGTGACTAAAATCCTATTTATTTCCATTTAAATTCAATATCAAATCAAATGGATTCATTGCCAAAGGGTTATACTGTGGCTAGCTATGTATACTCTGTGGACAGTTTAAAACAAGCTAAAGCACTAGCTAGCTTGTGTAATGTTGTGAATGAGTTGGATCTTCCTCTCCTTTAATCATCTATCAAGTCAACAATGAAATGTTTACGGCAGGCATTGTTGTCAATGTAGCTTCCTACATTACTTTTAAATGACAGATGCACTACCACCAATCAACCTACACACCACTGCACACACACACTGTTACTATGACAACTAGTGTAGCCATATTAGCTAACGACTGTACTCTGAACACAAATCAGATTTGTCACTTGTAACTAGTTGTTTTGACACACAGAATTCCATAATAGATTTAAACTCCAAATCTGATTAAAACCTGAAGTTTTTAGAAAATACTTCAGAGCATATGAAATACTAAAGTCTGAACCAACCAGTGATTTCTAGCATAGGGGTTGACAAGCATTTCCGGACACTAAAATGTGTCTATTAAAAATATTTATCATCTGTAATGTGAGATGCTCATGTGTGTTGATTGGACATGAAGAACACAACAATAATGCAATGCCTCTATCTTGTTTTTTGAAATGGTATGCAGGCCACATGTCAAACCCCTTCCACAGAGGACAGTGTCTGCTGTTAAGCACTTTAATGTATCTTTCCAATTAAGGGCTATGAATAATTAAAAACTCTTCTTAGCTAGTTGTACATTTCTTAATCAAATTGAAAGGAGAAATATAAATCCAGAAGACACCCGGCCCGAAATGTAATGAGTTTGACACCCCAGGTAGAGGCCATTTATTTTTTTGTGTGTACATTTTTACATTACAAATTCTAAGGTTAGATATTTGTATAAGCTGATACACTGGCAAATAGGATAGTTACATTTTGTATTGTTGGCTGCACTGAGTAGAGAGGAATCAGTCTGCCCAGGTATAAGTAGATAAGTCAGCTTTGGACTGACTTGTCTGAGCCAAAATGGCCTGTAGAAGCAGATGCCCATCTTCTGATTATTCTAGTGTCAGGCACCTTGATGTACTATACAAGTACTCATCCTGGACAGGATGCTGGTCTGTCGTAAGACATTACCCCTAATCCATCTTAACACCGAAGGCCAAACAGAAGCATCTGGTCAAATTTTGTATTGTGTTGGAATGACTGAACCAGGAATACAACCCTCCTATATATACACATTACCGTTCAAAGGTTTGGGGTCACTTGTCTGGGTTTTCAAAAGAAAAGCACATTTTTGCCGAACCACTTAAGCGGAGTCTGCCAAGAAGAGTGAATGTCTCCTACTGAGTGAGTGAGTGAGCGAGCAACCTTGTTAAATTGCGTAGTGTTTAGAGAAGCGGACCAGCAAGCTATAAGTCCCGCATTTGAATCTCCTCGCAGTCAAAACAAAGCATTTGGATTTGCTCCGGATAGACAAAAACGTTGCTGGCTAAAACCTTCAGAATCTACATTATAGTAAGCATGGAAGAAAACAGTTTACGGTCATTTTGGTTATATTTCTGGCAGATTTTTGAAGTACACATCCATGCATGCTTTTTGGGTCAGTATAGACAAAAATGTAACTGGCTATATACAACATTCTATAGGTATGTTAAAGTAAGCCTGTACTGAAACTGTTTACAGTAATATTGTGACTGTTTCTGGTGGATTTTCAAGGTACGCATCTGTGCATGGGGGGAATAACACCCTTTGGGCAGTAAAAGAGTTGGGGTTTCCATGATTCACTCCTCTTTTCACTTGACGACAAAGTCAGTTATCGTCACCTTATCATCACGTTATGTTATAAATGTCATTCACGAATGAAAGAAAAACTATTGTATATATTAGTAATCCTATTACTAGCTAATAAGCTGTTGAAACGGCCAGTGGCAAGAGCCATAGTTCATAGATGTTATTTGTGTTGGAGGTAAACTTAGTAAGAAACATTAGTCAGTTTAACACAATGCTCAATAGTATCTAGCGACTGATAAAACATGTAGCGCCGTGGCGTAGCAGTTAAAGATAGTGCCTCTCACGTGGAAGACCTGAGTTTGAATCCGATTCGGGCAACAACCTTTATTAATTTTAAATGCGGGCCGCAATTAAAATGTTTACGGTAATATTGCAACTATTTTTTGTGGATTTTTGAAGCACGCATCTGGGCATGATTATTGGGTTAGGATATACAAAAACGTAGCTGGCTACAACATTAATAGTTACGTGCTCAATTCTTATGACTATTCCTAGGAAGTTAGTAGATACTAGTAAACCTACTGGCAAATAATCTGTAAAAAAGCGCCAGTGGCAGAAGCCATAGTTCATAGACACTATTTGTGATGGAGGTAAACTTAATAAGAAACGTTAATCAGTTCGACACAATCCTCAATAGAGTCTAGCAACTGGTGAAATGTGTAGCATCTTGGCGGTTAAAGACAGTGCCTCTCATGGGTGGCCTGAGATTGAATCTAGTGAGGGCAACATTTTTTATTTATTCATTTTAATTGTGGGCCGGCTGAACTCGGCTTGCTTGCTTCCGTTTCTGGTTTAAAAGTCTAATTGAACATTAGAAAACCCATTTGCGATGGTTAGATCTCATACATCATTTGGTACAACTCAGTTCACAGAACAGAATATACTCTCTAACCAGAATAGTAAAAGGTGTGTGAGGCCCCGGTGCACAACTGAGCAAGAGCACAGGTACATCAGAGTGTCTAGTTTGAGAAATAGACACCTCACACCTCACTGGCAACTTCATCAAATCTTCACCAGTCTCAACAGTGAAGAGGCTACTCTGGGATGCTGGCTTTCCAGGTAGATGTCTTCCTCTTTCCAATGTCTGTGTCTTTTGCCCAGCTTTTTGGCCAGTCTAAGGTGTGACTTTTCCTTTGCAACTCTGACTAGAAGGCCTGCATCCCAGAGTCACCAAGATGCTGGCCATATTGAGCCTGTAATCAAACCCACAATTGCTGATGCTTCAGACACAACTAGTTTAAAGGCCAGTTTAAATACTTATTTATTAAACAACAGTTTTCAGTGATGCTAACAATTGCTGAAGGGTTTTCAAAATTATCAGTTTGCCTTTTAAAATGAACTTAGATTAGCAAACACAACTTTCCATTGGAACACAGGAGTGATGGTTGCTGATAATGGGCCTCTATATGCCTATGCCTATGCCTACTCCATTGAAAATACAATTGTAATTTACAACATTAATGTCTACCCTGTATTTCTGATCAATTTGATGTTATTGTTATACAATTTTTTTTTTACTTCACTTTCAAAAACAAGGACATTTCTAAGCAGGCCTGTTACTGTTGAATGGTCTAGGTCAGGTGAGGGGTATAAAAGCCCTTTGAAGGGATTACATTTATCATGGAGCACTGAAGACCATCCTTCTTAAGTGGAGACAAGACAGCACCACCGGGACGTTGCTATGGTCAGGATGTCCCTTCAAATGAATGAGAGAAACCTCATCAGGGAGACAACCAAGTGGCCTCCGTCACCCTTAAGGGGCTGTGAATTCTAGCAGGACCTGGGCATCTTGCATAGTGCAGTCCTCCATAAGTGTCAAGACAGAAGCCATTTCTCACAAGCCTGCATACATTCTGTTAGAAGATACATTTTACTGTCACTAAAGATGTCACGGTTTGACATGGTTAGTAGGACACAGGCACAGAGGATTCAAGAAAAATGGTTTTAACTCGCCGGACAAACAATAGGCCCCACAATGAGGGGCTAACAGTAAGGACAAGGACAGATTGTGTATAAGAACAAAAGACAAAAACCAAACATACCAGGCAGTGTCCAAAAGCTAAACCAAACAGAACAGAACCTCACAAAAGACATATTTCCTTTGGGACTCATTACCTATACATTCAAAACATTTAAAACCAGAATTATGACTCTATAGGTGTTTTTGCAAACAGAGGAACATAACCGTTGAGACTGGGGCTGGGCTTGTATGTTACATCAGTTAGCCTCCCACTGGTTTCTATAGCAAAGCGGAAATGCATGACTCATCAGGATCTTATGTTTCCTGCTGCTAAATATAGACCAAAATTCCTTCCTAGGACATACTTAGGATAGGCCTTAATGGGATCTCAGTACCCTCTATGACTCTCTAGTCCAGCTACGCCACTATGTCTTTTTGTGAAGTCCCATTATTGTGCTATAATAAAGAAATAAGGTATCAGGTGTTGTGGTACTGTACATGGCCAATATATCACAGCTAAGAGCATAGCGTGCATAATTACACTAATTCATCAAATTTGTAAAATACAATACGTCCTGACAAAATCTGATCTAATAATAATGATCATGTATAGGATAATACTTTACATGTTTGTTTGGCTTAAAGGAGCAATGTGGAAGCTTCACATTCCAACCACTTAGAGGGCACAGTAATTCCCTACAGTATCCATTGCTTGTTTATCACATTAATCGAAATCGAGTGAACTGTGTGGATTTTAGCAACCAGAAATGTAAACATTGATTCCACTTCTCCTGGTCTGCCATTGCTCATTGGTGTGCATGAGGAGGAGTTATTCATGTTTATTAGTGATGCAAATGGCAGAGAGTTTCTGTTGCCCAATAAACATATTGCAGTTTTAAAAAAATGTTATGTATACCTTATTATGATGGGTCCTCATAGTCCTTACTAAAGGATCCATGGTATAACTGCCTTAAAACAATTCCATGTTGGCTTACTAGAAATGGCAGATTAAAGACTTACACCTTGACTAGACCAGACTTGTTACATTCTCAATTATCATGAAATAAATAATGATTCATGTTTACCATGCAAACTGCTGGTGCATGCCAAGAGGAGCTAAAATATCACCTGCTCCAGTTGGAGAGGCTTGACTTATGAGAGGCATGTTCCAACTGCCACTTCTACACATGGGTTTTTACAAGCATTTTTGAGATTATTGAAATATAACTGGAGAAACGTGATTGGTCTACGCAAATATTATACAACAGTGCAGATGAAAAAGGATTTATTATGCCTATCATCCTCTCTCTCTCTGTGTTTCTGTATCTCATCCTACTGTCTCTCCGTCTATTCTTCTCTCTTTTCTCTCTCTCGCTCTGCCTGTCTCTCATTCCTCCCTTCACCCAGCTCTCCAGTACGACTTAACCCTGACTCAGGACAGTTCAGACAGGAATGGAGGCAGGCGGGGAGGCAGGTATGGAGGCAGGCGGGGAGACAGGTATGGAGGCAGGCGGGGAGACAGGTGTGGAGACTGGGAATCTGGGTGAAGTAGGCAGGAAGACAGGCGAAGAGGCAGGGCAGCTAGGCACCACTGTAGCCCTGTCCCGGAGGACCCTGGCGATACCGCTGATGTGACAGGCTGACTGGGCAAAACTGTCTGAGGTGGGGGCCATTTGGAGTGTTTGTGTGACTTGACTTGAAAGTCGAGTTTCGAGGTTGAGGTTCGAGCATTAATTCCGACTGGTTATGATAAGGTATAGGACATGGTTAAACCCAGCATGAAGTGATTACTGAGCCGCTGGGATTGAAGCTCTCAGCGTCTGATCAATAGCCCGTGGTGGGTGACCATCTGCCATCCCTATTCACAGAAGACTGCAAGCTTACTTGATGGTTACTGTACTAACCGCTGTCCCTGGTGGCAGGTATTGAAGGCATATTGTGATTTTCAGAGGACCCGGACAAACACAGCATTGCATTAAAGCAATGTACCCACCCCCGGGGTGTGTGTTTTTGGGTAGGGGTGTAAGAGAATGGTGGTGTCTGTGTGTGGAATCAATTTAGAGACCAACCAGTCATGTGTTGCTTTTCTCTTACGCAACACTGTGAAACGCCTCAACAAACAGGCCGGTTGGAACAAGGCACAGCCTGAGTAGCACAGACACCATCCTTATGACGTCTGAGAGGCCAGGGCATGTGTATGGTTGTTGTGTGTTATGTGCGTGTGTGTTTGCTTGTTTGAGCCTGCCTGCCTGCCTGCGTGCGTGCATGCGTGTGTGCTTGACACAAAAACAGTCATGATTCGTGGAGAGAAGGTGCAAGCCGGATTGGACTGCTCCAGCTTGGTGGAAACACACATACACATGTTTGGTGGAGACTGGTGACCCTGACCCTGTGTTCCAAACCTCTGACCTTCTGGACTCCACAGTCAGCACCCAAGTGCTGTCAGATCATGCTGCAGAGGTTACACAAGGCAGGCGACTTTCACAATGGGGGGGATACCGAGACAGAGGATAAGTGTAGAAAAAGAGGAAGACAGAAAGAGGGAGGTAGGGTGGGAAGGAGAATTAGTGAGAAAATCGTAGGCAGACTAGTTTAGGGAAGTGTGAAATGGAAATAATGACAGTTTCCACTCAAATACCCTAACCCCACACCGTCCCAAACCCCGCCCCACCACACAATGAATGGACAGCTGGCGTGGACTGAAATCAACATTTTGTAACTGTTCTCTCAAAACCCTTCTTACCCATCAGTGAAATGAAATTACCTATTTTTTTCAATTATAATAATTTAGCTGTTGGGAAGATAGAATAATAATTTATATTTGACAAAGAAGGCTATACTAGAATCCAGAGAGACCCATTTGTTTTTCTTGACTCTAGAGGTATTGAGCCTAGTTCAACCCTTATATAAAACAGACAGTGACAAACACAAAGTTACCTACCTGTCACAAGGCATTAGCTATCTCCTGTAGTGTCTATTTACCCTACCTTAGCTTCAGGCACAGGCGTTAACACAAAACTCAACGTTAGCATAGGACACACCAGAAAGCTGCCACGGCAACCAATGTGCCAAAATCACAAGAACAGGACTTGATGTGCTAGCTGAAATAGTGCTGAGGGCTTAGACTACTTAAGGAAAAAAATATACATTTGCACAGGTACCTCTAGTTGTCTCTCAGATATATTGTTCTAGTTGTTGGTGAGCAAACTTGAGAAAGTTAGCCATTAGCACTGACGTGGCCTGTATCAAAACACCTTAAAACAAGACATGGTATGAATAACATGTTTATAACAATCTGAAAAGAGACACCTATGATTGGTGTCATGGCAGCAAAGTTTCATTGTTGCCTCAGCTATCTAAAAGTTCAGAATCAGAATAACACAGAGCCTTCCGCCCCCTCTATGCTCACTCATATTTTTGTGACATTTCCTGTCAATGAAATTCGTAAGCTGCAAAACATAAAGAATAACGAAGCTTTCTTTTTTAATGCTAACTATATAATATGCTTGCTAGCAATAGAGAATTGTATATATGATTCGCTAGCACCCCCCAAAATGACCCACATTGCAAAATATATAGTGTTGATGTGATTTGCTAGCTAAACATAACCCTAACGTAACGGAGAACTACACAAGGTTGAATGCAATAGCGAATGTAGCCTGCTGTGAGTCCTCTCCTCATAGATATGCTCACACCCAATATGCCTATGTCATGTGTCTGCCGAGGAATGTGCTGAAGGCTACCACAAACATTCAACTTGAGATGGAGACACACACATCATCGACCTCACTGACAGGGTGAGAGGCGGAGAAGGGGCGAGAAAGGGGGAATGGGAGGTGGGGGAGGAGTCCTGGAAGAAGGGGAGAGGGGAAGAGAAACACTACCAATGATCTGACAATAGTGATTACATTTTGTTTTTATTGATGTTTTAAAAAAACGATTGGATTATTAAACATTTCTGTTTGTTGTATTGCTAGGCAAAAGAAACATATTGGATTACAGAAAACAGTTGGAATCAGGGCTGGGCCTAAAAATAACAAATAGTACAAACTTCATGGTTTTACTTCATCACTGCAAATTTGAGAGTGACTCTAAAGGGATGGTGTTCCAATTCACTGATCATGTGAAATGATTGAATCAACAATGTCCATAATGTCCTCTTTGCATATATACTGTATGTACTTGGACACATAGTGCAAGTCCACAACATGGATACAGGACTGTTCTGATTGGATTTAGTGGCCATATGTGCATTAAATACATGTGTATCTTCACCAATTGTATTTTTCTGTGACTGTGCAGATATCTATTTAACCGGAGGCTAAATCAGGCTACCATGTGCTGTGCTCCAAGTTTAAACAAGAAGCTAAATATAAGTGCAGTTTCAGAGCCAAAAGCAGCATAAATATAGCTGCGTCATTGTGTCTGTTGGTCAGAGAGCGAGAGAGAGTGATGTATACAGATTAAGTCCCACTTCTAAATGAGGGTCTTTCTTCTGGGGAGTGAGACCCAATTTGAAGTGCTGCCACCTTCTGGACACCAGAAGTTTTGTCAGACGTGGTCTCCATGACAACATCAAATGACGTGAGTGGATCGTTGTGATAGGTAAACAGATCAGAAGAAAAGACTAATGGAGGCGCATCAGATGTAGGTCATATACATTTATTACCAAAGCCATATAGGCGATGCATGTTTTTAGAGTGTTCTTTGGCATATGGGCACTTCAAAGAATATAATGTGTTGTCGTGTGCTAATGTCCAATGGAAATGTAGTCTATGCTACGTTAATGTTCTAGCTCTTTCGTGTTGTTTCTGGCTTGTTATGTAAACCACTGGGGTGGGCAACTATATATTTCTGTCCCTGTATTATTAAAATAATGTATTTTTATTATTGAGTGCATTATATAAAATCACTGAAAGGGTTTTGCAACTTTTCTTAAGATCATCAAATGTAACAAAATCTAGTTAGATTAATTTGGTAAATTCAAGTTATAGTTGTCCTAGAATCAATATCCGTTATTCGTAATATAGTGAATCTTGTATTTGCAACTGTAAGAAGACTGATGCTATGCATAGACGGCCAGAAGCTCTTCCCGAAACGTCACTATCACCAACCGCCACCAGGCTGCGCTACTTACCTTAATAAATCTTCACAGTAAAACCGCATTGTATCAACCGTATTTACTCTAAAAGTCATATTATGGCATCCTCTTATTTGGGCATTTACTTTTTCTCACCGATCTATGGATGTATGATCATATCAACGAACAAGGCTAGTTAAAGCTGCATACGCTAATGAAATATCAATCAATGCAAATAAAATTGGACAGAAGCAGGCAGTGGGTCAGGAATTAAATAAGCAAAGCATTAAAGGCCAATCCAATGTTAACCACTTAATTGGGCCGCGAGGGCTGACAGGCGCTGATGCTTTCTATGTTTGTTGTCAATCCGCTTAAAGAGCATTCAAGGCAGGATGCTTATTTTCATTTGTGTAACAAGAAAGACAGTTGTAACCAATACAGTGTCCCCATTACGTGGAGAAATAGCCTGGGTGTCCTGCTAACAATTGCGTAGCATTGTGTAGGCCCACATTTGACGCTATGTCTATTAAATCCAAGTGTCTTGTTGAGAATACAGTTAAGGGGCGGGGGGCCACCGCCCCAACATAATAAAGGTTTCCCTCCCAATGTACTGGAAAGCATAAGTCTGACCTTCCAACCTAATCAAAATTGCTCAACAAATAGAAAATACAGCAAGGAATTACTTTAATCAAATCTCAGACTCATCCTGAGGTGCAGTTACTCCCCCAACATGAAGTTCAGTTAACTCACTTAAACAAAACATCTAGAAAGACATGTTTCACATTGAAAAACATGTGATGTATGTATGTTTATACTACGCACCCGTATGACTTTTGAAAATAAGTTATTCCCTGTTGTAAAAATACCGTTTACTATCATTATGCTCATTGTTTTTAATTGATCATCACTCAAACATTTGGTGAACATACTGTATGTATTTTACATTAGATTAGATTAGATTTTACATTGTTTTTGTTTGACATTGTTTTGCCTAATTTCAGATTGAAAAGTACAGAACCACCCAGAAGCCATAGATATGTATGCGACCTTAATGTGTTTGTAATGTGAGCCACGAAAGTCCTCTGTGTTATCTAAGTACTATACAATACTTTCATAAACAGGACATGACTGCCATCCACAGTAGTGCCACAACTGGTATGTAACCATGTGACAATGTCTTTCAACATGGAGCAGAATAGACATCAAGGCAGAGGAATTAATCAGAGAGCCCCTGAACTGGGTCAGAACTATAAACTGAGCTGCTGTGAACTATAACAAGTACATCTTTGTTGATGAAGCAGGCTTCTACCGAGAACTTGACAGTGTAGGCGAAATATCATTGGCCAATGAACAACTGTCCATGTGCCTGGACAACATGGGGGAAACATATTCCTGTGTGCAGCCATATCTGAAGATGGAGTGGTAGGACCTAAAACACTTTTACGGTCTTATAATGTTGTGGCTGCACACCTCATTGTTTCGTCTTGGACTAACTGTTTGTTACAATGACTTAACTGAATGAATTGCGCTACATTATGTTTTAATGACTTAACAAATGTACAAGTTGTATTTCACCAAAACAGCAGTGGTTGAATAACTGATCTTGTGGTGAAAGATGTTTACAAACCAAATGAAAGCAAAATCAGTTGTTTTAAATTGAATTTGTAATGACTTATGGAAAAGATGTGGAATACAAAAAGGAACCAGGTGGAACATGTCACAACTAATTTGGTCACTTGGCAACATGTCAGTAACATGACTGGGTAGAAAAGAACATCTCATAGAGGATGGATCTGTCAGAAATAAAGATGGATTGCTAGTCGTAGCTGTCATTCTATGGTCCTACAGTAGCTGTCTAAAAGGATGAGGACCAGTAGGGAAAAACTGTCTAATCACATCAGCAACCCCTGGCACGCATACTAACACACCCACTCATGTGTATGAAAAATGTATGTACGCACTTTTTCAGAAACACAGTGGCATCGCCCTGTACAAAGAGCTATTTCAGATGTACAGTACAGAACCACAACCTATACAGGACGATAATGCTATTTACTGTTATTCACCACAGAATATTCCACAGTGCTACAATGACCTGTGGCTGAACACCTGTTCTATGACTATTATTATTATTGTATATGTGACAAAAAGAAAGTAAAATAACTACATCTTTATTATCGTGTTCATTTACCAATAACATACAGTAATGTAACACATTCAACCAAAGTTCAGCATGTTTCGAAAAAAGGAAAGATTATCACAAACAGTGCCAATTCAAAGGATGCAAATTACAGCTATAGTCAAGCCCGATCACAAACCCTCAAACACAGCCAGTCCCACCCAGATGAGCAAAACATCCTGACATCATTACAGAGTTACTCCTTAAACCTAATTTGCTCATCTGAAAAATCCTGGCAGTCCAGAGGGGTCTTGGAATTGGATATTCATTGGGCGGAGGCAAAGACACAATGCCAGTCACAATGACACAATGCACAGGCTTTCTGGTAAAAACCTACTCTGTTGCAAAAATCCTTGAGTAGTTACAATTCACTGTCATCCATATCACCCACTCACTTGGCAGAAAACACAATTTTCCTTAGTAGCCAATGGCTATTTTCAAAGCTGTATGACCAGACTGAATACTGAGGATTTCAGAGCATGGAATACCAGCGGGCTAGTATCTTTCTGGACATTTATAAACTCTCCCTGATCCGGTCTGCGTTATCAACAGATCTCAAGCTGAGCCCCATTGTCCCTGTCCTCAAGAACTCCAAGGGAACCAACATAAGGCCAAGGGCGTACAGGGACATTGACATTATCTTTTTTTCAAAAGAGAACTATTCACTTTTCAGAAAATGTCTATCGTAGTTACAGGAAAAAAATTTACTGTTAAAAATCAACAAACATGTTAGCCAGGTCAGTGACTGGCAAGTGAAGTGCTCAGAGAACCTCTTCCTCAACCTCAGCAAAACAAAGATCTACAGAAGAAGACTGCTGCCACCCTAACCATAGACTGTCTCCCTGCAGGAATATTTTTTTACTATCAAGCAGCAGCTTCATATACCCAATCACCTGTACATATCTACCTCAGACTGCCTAGTCACTTCACCACAATCACCTGTACATATCTACCTCAGACTGCCTAGTCACTTCACCCCAATCACCTGTACATATCTACCTCAGACTACCTCTCACTTCACCCCAATCACCTGTACATATCTACCTCAGACTACCTCTCACTTCACCCCAATCACCTGTACATATCTACCTCAGACTACCTAGTCACTTCACCCCAATCACCTGTACATATCTACCTCAGACTACCTCTCACTTCACCCCAATCACCTGTACATATCTACCTCAGACTACCTCTCACTTCACCCCAATCACCTGTACATATCTACCTCAGACTACCTAGTCACTTCACCCCAATCACCTGTACATGTCTACCTCAGACTACCTCTCACATCACCCCAATCACCTGTACATATCTACCTCAGACTACCTCTCACTTCACCCCAATCACCTGTACATGTCTACCTCAGACTACCTCTCACATCACCCCAATCACCTGTACATATCTACTTCAGACTACCTAGTCACATCACCCCAATCACCTGTACATATCTACTTCAGACTACGTAGTCACTTCACCCCAATCACCTGTACATATCTACCTCAGACTTCCTAGTCACTTCACCCCAATCACCTGTACATATCTACCTCAGACTACCTAGTCATTCACCCCAATCACCTGTACATGTCAACCTGAAACTACCTAATATAGTCACACTTAGTGATAATGTAATTTTTTATGTTTATCTCTCAATATTTTATTGTATTTTGGGGAATTAGCTTGCAAGTAAGCATTTCACTAGCAATGTCCATGTGTTCGGTACGTGTATTAAGCCAATTTGCATTTAATTTTATTTCAATCCATCAATCATGGCCCAAGCTCAACGTGTGTATGACCTCTGCCAGTTATAGATGGTGTGAATACTATGTGAGCATGCGGGCAGCCTCTTGCACGTACTAACACTACGGTGTCTGAAGGATTTACCCTGGCTGCTGCCCCCAAGACCTCTGCGTCTGGCAACCTGCTTGGCCCTCTCCTCTGCCGCAATGAAGTCTGTGGTGGCCCTAAAGAATTCTAGCAGGGCCCGGTGACTCCAGCCAGTCCCAGGTGGACCTCCGCCAGAGAACGCACTCCCTTCTGGGGTGTTAAAGCCACAATGTCCGCCCCTGGTGGTCAGTAGTAGAAAGAAGTGGGGGTTGCTCTCGAAGAGTTCCAGCGGTAAGGTGGACTGTGGATCTCCTCTGATAGGGTCGTCCTGAGCGCAGACACTCAGGACTGGAATGGCGACTTCGTCTACGTCCCGGAGGGGTTCGTTGCGTTCCCAGTAGGCCTCCCAGGAACCTCCGCTGCTGCCGCTGGTAGCCCCAGATTGGGCTACTTTAGGGGATTGAGGGTGGCAGAACAGCACCTCCTCCAGGGCACGCAGGGAACAACTAGAGAAAAGGGCATCTGTGTGCACTGTCTCCCCAAGCACTGTCCTGTACCTAAGAATACACACACAAACAACTACAATCAGTAAATCAATCTAGAAGAGCTGCATGGCTCCATAACAACCTTATTAGCATTGATTGTGAAACCACAAGTTGGGTCATGGTTGCTAGCTAGATCCATAGCATGGTAGACAGGTTGCTGTGGTTACAGTATTGTATTTTAATCTGCTCCTATAATATCAGGGAATGTGACATCCTTGATGGTAGACCATTGCCATTGCCTTGATAAATTGTTTCTCTCTACTTCCCCTCTTCTCCCTGCCTGTGTCCCTTTCTACACTTTCCCTTGTCCCCTCTTATACCCTTGCACTCACAACACTTAACCGCACTGTTTAGTCTTACAGCTTTTCTTGCTTCCTATGTTTTTATGACGTCTTATTTTGTTTCGCTCAATTTCTATTCTATTTTCTTATTCTATGTTTTATTATTATGCTGTATTTTATATTTCTCTTCTCTTGGTTAATTTTGTTATTAAATGTATATGTTGCTATTTTTTACCAATCATAATGCAAGTTCTGGTGCTATCTGAGGAATAACTTCTGTGTAAATGTTACAATCTGCGGATGATGAATAATGTAAGTTCTTGTGCTGCTGTTTAGACATCAATGTAGGGTATTTTCTCACAAAAGGACTGACGAGTTTATCCAAGTGCTGGAGCGCGAGGATTGAGATACTTGGGTGGTACAGTAAACAGTTATGGTAGCTGTAATTCATTGAGGGTGAATATACACTGCATGTAGAAACATGGCATAAATGTCCCCCTGGAGAGATCCAAGTAAGACATTCATGCAATGATTATCTCACATAGGGACTGACGGGTTCATCCTTGCATCGGAATGCGAGGATTGAGATACTGGGGTGTTGAAGTTTATGCAGTCGCCCTGGAGACAGCTGAGCTAGACA
Organism: Esox niger; assembly: GCA_016801105.1. Lineage (NCBI taxonomy): Eukaryota > Metazoa > Chordata > Actinopteri > Esociformes > Esocidae > Esox > Esox niger. The sequence continues at coordinate 10,079 of JACXGJ010005603.1, read as the reverse complement.
AGTGTGACAATCTGAGTGTTTTAATTCTATTGCATTTTGTATAATTATATTCACTGTAAAGCACATTGAATTGCTTCTATGTATGAATTGTGCTATATAAATAAACCTGCTTGCTCTCCTGCCCTTGCAAGTCATTTTGCCGATGTTCTTATCCAGAGTGACTTCCAGTCAGTTCATACATTTTATAAGAGCTGGGTAAAACAACCACACAGTTTAGTAGTAAGTGCATTCTACTCCATGAATTAGTTATCGGCAAAGGTCAGTGCTGGAGAGAAGACCATACAAATAAAAAGCAAACTGAAAAAGTTTACCAAAGACAACAGAGAGTTGGTGGCAGTGAGACTTTTTTAAGTACTTATACCTCAGCCACCCATCCTCTATCCTCACCTCCCTTCCTCCTCTCTCCATCCCTTACCTGCTGAGACATATCTTCTGGTAGATCACCAGAGCCCACTGCAGAGGCCAGATGGGCCCGTTCTCAAACCAGCTCTGGCAGCGGAACACAGGCGAGAGGCAGGCGGCAGCTGTCACATAGCTGGATGAACCACACTCTCCCAGGTAGGACAGAAGGAGGCCAGACCCTGTGCTCTCGCTCACCGCGTACAGCCGGCTAACAGGTTGCCGGTATCGCACATAACGCACAGCCTCGCGTAGGTCCCCTGGGTCGCCGAACTGCTGCAATTTTACGGTGCTGAGGGGCGTGGCGTTGTGGCTTCGCCGGTTAAACACCACAGGGAGATAGCCGTGGATCAGTGCCGCTTCGCAGAGCTGGGGGACAGAGAGAACATCATGTCGTTTGGGCTAAAAAAGCACTTTCAATGTAACACAGTCAGGTTGCGGTTACGGTGTGAAGTCCATTGTCCCATGTCTCCCCTCACTTAGGTATTAACCATGAGGCATTTGGAACCACTATGTGAATAAATATTATCTGTCAGCGCATGTTCGAATTCACTGTGAAATGTGATGTCCTCAACCAAGTTTTCCAGATGAATTCCAAGGTTCCTTGTGTCACCCATGATTCAACAAGTGTATTTACACTGTGCACTGCAGTACACCTGCACCAGAGGAAGCAGTCCAGACCAGTAGCCCTCCGTAGGTCACTATACTGCCCAGAAGGAAGGCTTTTTTCTGCCTTAGTGCTCTCAAAAAAAGTAAGTAGGGCACTTTATAGGTTGCTTTTTTAAACATTCATCTGATGTTGCAAGAACGTATCTTGTTCTTTACCTGGAGATGTTATTTTAGTATTGTGGGAAAGTTCTGTGGCAGTTGTTAGAGAATGTTTTGGACAACATTTTAGAAAATGTTCAGAAAACATTCCAAGGATATGTAATATAAAATAATTTTCTGATAGAAAAAAAGTTTGTTGTCCTAATGTTAAGTGAAACAATTGAATTAACATTTTGGAAATGCCAACCGGTTTGCTGGGTAGAGAAGTATAGGAGATGAAACAGTTCACTGTATTGAAATATTTATAGGACTCAAAAGCTTGCAAGACCATATCTATCCTGGTGTTATCCCCTTTGTATACTGCTCCTCTCCATATCTGTTTTTCTCTGTCTATATCTACCCTCTTTCTGTCTCAATGCAAATAGTTACGAGTGAAAATGACAGGAAAACATAGACATGACAACGGGTTAGGTCCACAATGTTGTTTGTGCTCCACTGGGTGCCCTTGCCTCATGGCAACAGGTCACATATACACGAGATAGACTTATCTTGGTTTTAGTAATCATTTCCATAGCATTTGAATTTAAACCAGCATGCTTGAGATGTACCACACATGACTGTGGATATCAGACGAGCAAGAGACGACTGCACTGTAAAAATTCTGCCATTACGACAGAATTGTCTTCACACTGGCAAAACTCCGGGGGGGGGGGGGGC
>JACXGJ010005602.1:0-38306 GCA_016801105.1 Esox niger | reverse complement strand
AACACACAAAGACAAAGGGAGCAGAGGGAACATATATACTGAGGGGAATGACTAAATGATGATCAGGTGCGCTAAACGAGACAACAGGTGCAATGAGTTGATGAGATGGGGCGATGGTGTCAGAAGGTTGGTGACGTCGAACGCCGAAGCCCGCCTCCTGCAGGGGGAGGATGGTCAGTAGATGGCGTATTCGTCACAGAGAGAGATTACTTTTATAGAACGTTTACCATCATCATTGTGTGATGACAGGCTATTACTGATTCAGAAAAACAACCTTTTAATTATTGATGATTTGAAGAAAGGTGCAGATGTAGAGTTTTCACACAATATTCACACCACCGTAATCTTAGTGCCATCTACTTTATCCAAAACATGTTTGTTAACGGCAAATCTAGTGCAAGTATTAACTTAAACTCAAATGATATAATTTCTTTGGAAACCCATGCGACAATCAGCAGATAAGTATTTTAGGAAGACAAATATACCCCAGTCTTTCTCAGTTCTTCATGGAGAGTTATAAAGATGCAAAACAACCACTCTTTGGTTATTCTCTTATAGACTTTAAGGCTACAGCACCAGAAGACTACAGTCTGAGAACAGGATTGTTTTCTCGGGGTTGGCCTGTTGTATACATTCCTAAGAAAGTTTGATCATGTCTCAATGCATTCATAGAAATCTACCAATTTTGATGATGCTATTTAAGGTATCGCCGAGTCAACAAAATATATTTTCTATCACTCTGTGAAATTGCTCATAATCTAAGGCCCGGTAATATACCATTGTCAGAATCGCAGCTGCGTTAAGTGAAGAGATAAAAATCCAACATAATATACATAGGGAAAAATTTATTTGATCCACTGCTGATTTTGTACGTTTGCCCGCTGACAAAGAAATTTTCAGAATATAATTTTAATGGTAAGTATATTTGTACAGTGAGAGACAGAATAACAACATAACAAGAAACCAAGCAAGCCTAGTTCCGCAGTAGAAAGTATTGCCATCTCGAAATTCAAACCCAGGTCGATGTGACAGGCTATGTCAATAACCAGTACACCACGGTGCTGTACATTGGCCACCTGTCAGTATAGCCTCTTGTCTGTACTGACACCTGGCATCAGTTTATCCAGAAAAAATCCTCTTTTGCCACTGGCTGTTTTAATAGTTGATTGGCCATTCGTGAATGACATTGATACAGTTAAACTGACTTATGTTTCTTACTACCACAAATAGCGTTTATATATGCCGTTTGCCAGTGGCTGTTTTAACAGTGTATTAGCCAGTAATAAGCTTTACCGGTATCTACTAACTTCCTGGAATAGTCCTAAGAATTGAACAATTGCTAGCAAGTCTGCTAAAGCTATTTCATTGCATGGCATAAGAACATATTTTTATCTTTCATGGCATAGCAACATACTTTTTTCTTTCATTTGTGAATGACATGTATATAGTAACTATCATTAAAGGCGACGAGAGCTAACTTTTTCATCAAGTGAAAATACGAGAGAATCGTGGAATCTACCAGAAATATTTAGTAAATGTTGTTGCTCTCAAAGGATTTTAACTTAGGTCCTCCACATGAGAGGCACTGTCTTAAACCACTATGCCAGAGCAATACAAATTCCAGCAGTCGCTAGACTCCATTGAGGATTGTGTAAACTGACTAAGGTTTCTCATAAAATGTACCTCCACCATAGTGTCTATGAAATGTATTGCTTTTGCCACTGGCCGTTTTAACAGCTTATTAGCCAATATTAGGCTTACTAGTATCTATTAACTTTCTAGGAATAATCATAAGAATTTAGCAACTGCTCAAATACCCCCAAAGCATAATGTTTCCACATCCATGGGGATGGTGTTCTTGGAGTCATAAGCAAAAACTTCAGACCGGCTTGTACAAGTGCTTTCTTGAGCAGGGGGACCTTGTGGGTGCTGCAGGATTTCAGTCCTTCAAGGCGCAGTGTTACCAATTGTTTTCTTGGTGGCTATGCTCCTAGCAGCCTTGAGTTCATTGACAAGATCCCGGGCTGATTCCTTACCGTTCTGATGATCATTGCAACTCCAAAAATTGAGATTGAGGGAGATTGAATGTTCTTTTGTGTTTCTTCCATTTGTGATTAATCCCAGCATTGTGTAGGTGCGTTTTTCTGGATTTTTTTGTTGTTATTCTGTCTCTCACTGTTCAAATAAAAGTGGGCAAATGTACAAAATCAGCATGTTATCAAATACTTTTTTCACTCACTGTAGGCGCTGACCGCATTCCTCATCAGGCGTACAGTTGAATGCATGTAAGTCATAATAGCTGTGTAAGTCAGACCAGTCAATAGCCATGGCTTGGTCCTTTATGTGTTTTCCGGACACTAGTGCCATTTGGTAAAATTCATGCACTGCTGATCCCGATGTGTAATCTAGTTGGAATGGTTTGTTAGGTAATTGTGGACCATCCACATAAATAGCCATAAACTCCAAATTATAATGTTTGAAATTAAATGAAATTTTTGTATACATTCCTGTAAAACGGTCAATGTCCACCAATCCAATGACAATGCATTTTGGTCGGGGTCCTAAAAATAGGTTTTCCTGGTTACAAACACGACTCCCTGCAGGTAAACTAAAGGTCTTCATAAACACCCTTTCAATCGGATAATTTGTATTGGTTGAAAGTAGCGCTTGAACATGCCCATGTTTTACGTCTGGTGATAGATTCAGCATCACTCTTTTTCAAGAAAGTGACTATGTGCAGACAATAAGGCACATTCCGTACCTCCATAAGACGGAACTCATCTTTGCAGCATACCATCCTAACCTTTAAGTCCACTCCATCTAACAACAGTTTCCCTTGATAGGAGATATCACTATGAACAGAGCTGATAATTTCGAATGTTGTACTACTCACTGAATAGGCAGCCCTATTCATAAGTCCTTGGTTGTTTCCTGGAAGGTCTGTAACATCCATGTGGCCTGCGATGTCCTTGAAACACAAATCGGCTGAAATATTTGTCTATAAAGTATCACTTCCATAATTCAGAATGCTCTCTATAACAGCTCTGTAGAGGTATGTATTGCTACTCTGACTAATTAAACGATCAACCAAGTAGACGCCAACTTGTGAAAATAGGCGCCAGCATCAGTATTAGTGCCATCCAATTGAGTGAATTTCACACGTAGGTACAGCAAAGTATTGTTCAGTTCATTGTCATCTTCACCATTTCCAGCAATAAAGAACTCCAGAGGGGCTGTGTCTGATATTGTTGATAGGGTTGGTATTTCAACTTATGTATTTTCATCAATAGATGTTTGTGTGAAGGGAAATGGGAATTAATCCAACACGGTTTTCATACATTATTACAAAACAAATATCAGTCTTGTGTTGTTCCCTTTGAGTGTCCTCTGAGTGGCATGTTTTCTTTTAACAGTGGCTCATGTTTTCGCAATCTTGTTAATTTGACTCTTTGGTAGGCACTTCCTACTGGGTGGTATCTTTCTTACACGTCATAACCAACAATCCAGATCCATCCTGCAGTGTTATGTGGCATGCGATGACATTGCTGATGACCTCGCCTACTATATTCCTCGCTGCATTTCTTAAATGTGGTTTTGCGATTGAGAAACCATGCTTCAACAAAGGTATAACCATCCGGAAAAGCCCACCGAAAAGGCCCCTAACTAATTTCTCATCATTATTGTACCATGTACCATCTTGAGAACATTTTCATCACAAACATCAACCGGCTATGGTTGTAACCACAAACCTAATCTTGAATCACATCAACATAACGATGTGTGTTGGCAGCCGTGAGATACAGCCACATTTGTGATTACATTTTTTTATTAAATCTTTCACCGATGCTCGCTTTGACATCATTTCCTGTAGCAAAATGTTTTATGATGTAATTCTTCATCAACAATTCAATATGTATATAAAAAACTCCTTCCCTTTTTCCATTTGGACTTTTTTGGGGCTTCAAGTTCACACTTTACCTAAATAGCACTTTTGTTTTTCAGCACACAAACCCAGTAGTATTTACATAACAGATCTATGTTAACAGAAATCGTTTTCCACACTGTAAGCACTCATGTCGAACAAATCCAGATGGAATTCTGAATTTATATCCTGAACAATAACTATTTCTTTGAAAATGTATTGTTACAGGCCTGTGTAGCATGTATGTATCCTGGGCCAATAGCCAATAATTTGCCATGCCATTTTTGAGGATCTCCCTGATTTTCTCCAAGTACGCTCTTTTCAAACCCTCTCAAACCACATACGCACCAGGGTTTGACGGGTCGTAGTGAATACTTTTCATAACCTTTTCAAACATCGTAGAGCATTAGGGTAATAATGAGAATGTTTAACATCCTTCTACTCAAGTTTTTGGAAATACACAGGTCCAAAAATGTTTGAAGAGACACTCATTCAGATTTCTGTTGATACAGGTTCTTCGGTTTTATCGCACCAATAGTCTACTGGATTGCATACAGCTTCCTCATTAAATTTGTCCATGAATTTATCTCTATTCTCATCGGTCATCGGTCAGCTGTGCTTGAAAACCAGATGCATTCATAGCCTTGACCAGCACGTGTTTCAGTGGTGTTACAATTGTCTCCATAATGTCATCATAATGGGTCTCAAAAGAATGATTAGGCGGGTCGTGACAAGAATGTCTTCTCTGGCTCGGGTGGTTCACTTCATATCCAATGCATGCTTTGTGGAGAATGGCCACAACAACGTGTTCCAGGATCCTGTCCAATGTTGCTTTGATGATCTTTAAAACATATGGTGCAAGGCGTTTGTCCATTTTGTAATTATTCTTGTCAACTTTTAACAAGTATGATTAAGATTAAGGGGTCCTAGCTGAGCACCAAGCCGGTCAAGCCAATGGTAGTTACTTGGTGGGTATAACCGTGGAGTCAAGGGATCAGGATCCTGGGCAGCATAGCTGGATTCAGTGTTGTCGCCATCTAAGGCATCACACAGCCAGTCCTCAGCCTTGGATTCTTCAAACTCCAGTTGGATGTATTCTTGAGACGTAATGTCTGCTGGCTGCTTTATAGTCACAGGCAGATTGTCTGTTTTTATGATGTGTTTAGGGTTGTGTTAGCTTAAGTTGGGGCTTTAGGTCAGTTGAACAGTGTGCAGTCGCAGTCACACTTTGACTGATTTGACTGATCAGGGTAGAACATGCAGGAAGTGCAACCCACCTGCGGACATGCAGACTATAGGTCCCATGTTTGGAAAATAATGGTTCTTATGACATGAAATGAAATTGCCTTGACGGACTCGCTAGCAATTGCTCAATTCCATTAAGTTAATAGATACTGGTAAAGCCTATTACTGGCTAATATCCTGTTAAAACGGCCAGTAGCAAACGCCATACAGTTCATAGATGCTATTTGTGGTAGAGGTAAACTTAGTAAAACAGTTGGTCAATTTAACTGTAATATATCTTTCACGAATGGCCAGTTAGTAGTTGAAATGGCCAGTGGCAAAAGAGAATTTGTTCAACGCAGACACGAGGCAATACTGACACCTGTTACATGTACAGCTCTGTGGTGTAGTGGTTAACAACACAGCCTTTCATGTGAATCTATAGAGGGCAACACTTTCTATAGTGGGGATTTTGAACTAGTTTTGCCAGTTTTCTTGTTCTTTCAATTCTTTCACTTTAATCAAATATTCTGTTTTTGTTCACAATTTGAATTAATGGGTAAGAGGATTAACAACAGATATTTCTTTCATGGCCAATTTTGCTGATATTTTCCAAGGGTGCCAATATTAGTGGAGGGCACTTTATGTCTCAAGAACTTTATTGGAGTCCACAAATGGGAAAACAAATTAAGTGGACATGATTTTTAAACGAATATGCCTACATGAGGTCCCAAACTTCACAGTGCATGTCAGAGCAAAAACTAAGCCATCAAGTCAAAGGAACTTTCCGTAGACCACCGAGATAAAATTGTGTCAAGGCATAGATTTATAAAAATGTCTAAAGCCTTGAACACTCCCAGGAGCATCACTGAAAAAAATCAGTTTGGAACCATCAAGACTCTTCCCAGAGCTAGCATTCTGGCCAAACTAAGTCACGCAGCAAGAATGGTCTTGGTCAGGTACCCTTATATCCACTCTGACAGAGCTTCAGAGTTTTTGTGCAGAGATGGGAGAACCTGTAAGAAAAACATCTCTGCAGCACTCATGAGTTAAAACCATATGAAATGCAGCCTGAAAGAGCCCTAAATGCCCTAAATGCATGCACTACATCTAGCAAAACCCAGGTACAGCTTATTTCCTGTCTAATACCATCCCTATGATGAAGCATGATGGTATGAGCATCATTCATTGAGGATCCTTCTTAGCGGCAGGGACTGGAAGACTGTTCAGGATTGATACTGGGGCAAGTATTCATCTTTCAGCATGACAATGTTATGAAGCACAAAACCAGGGCACCGCTAGAATGGCTTCAAAGTATTTGAATGTCCTTGAGTGACCCAGTGAAAGTCTGGACTTGAACATCTGTGGGGAGACCTGAAGATTGCAGTTCACTGACACTCTCCCTCCAATCTGACATAACTTAAGAGAATCTAGAAGTAAGAATGGGAGAAACTACCCAAATTCATGTGTTCAAAGATGGTAGCGGCTTGGCCAGGAAAACCTGAAGCTGTTACAGCTGTTTATAGTATTGTATATATGGTCTGAATGCTCATGTAGAGAACATTTGATATTTCAATTTTTTATCTTCACTGGTGCAAATTTCCCCCTGAAAATGTTGCTTTGTAATTATGGGGCAATGTGTGCATAGATTGATGGCCAAAGAAATAAAATACATTTAATCTATAACATGACAGAATGTGGAGAAGGTAAAGGAGTATGAATATTTTACAAATGCACTGAATATTCTTTACATGAAAAACCATTATACATATATATTTTTCTCTCACAAAAGCTATTTCAATAATTCATTTATATCAACATCTGTTGATGTACTGTAATGGACTTTTTGAGAAAGGGTTAAACTATGGAAGGATTTAGAAGTTATGAGTTATACACAGTATGTACAAGCGGGTATAATCAATGTCTTGTTAACAACATGGAAAGTGTATGTAAAGCTACATTTCATTTCAGTAATCAGAGAGTGTGTGGACACACTGATGTCACTGTCTCTGATCCCATTGACTTTCCTCTAGCTAGTTGGGAAACAGAGAGGGCTCCTAAATTACAAATCTCAACCACACCGTCAAAACTACCTCAGAGCCACTACCAACAATAATAAACATGTTATTTTCAAATCAACTAAATTAGCGCTTATTGAAAAGTTCCTTTCACACTAATGATCTGCTTAATGATTTATTGCTAATCTGAATGAACTCTGCCAAGCAAGCTGTTAATGAATTTAATGATTTCTTTTTTTTCTCCAATTCTTTCCCTGTGAAGCGATTGCCTCAGCCTCAGGTCTGATCTACACTCAGAGGAATGAAGAAAACACTGAGAGGGTGTGTGTTTGGGAGGGTGTGTGTGCGTAAAGGAGGAATAAGTTGGGTTCGCAATGCTATATTATGTTTTCTCTTTGGTCAGACTACAGAAAGATAATATTGCGGATTCAAGAGTTACTACCACAAACGATAATGGTTGTGTGTGTGTGTGTGTGTGTGTGTGTGTGTGATCTCAGTGATATCTGATGTTTTCATTTCCTTTCTTTCCCTCTCATTGGTCAGCCTTTAGAATGAAATGAGAATCGTTCTCAGCTATTCGGTCTTACCAGAGTCCCACAAGCAATGATCCTGAGGAATGACAATTCTGGACTTAAAATATCTCAGTGGAAGTCCATGTAAATTTATTAGATTTTTTTGTAACGCATTATGTGTACTACATTAATTCTTTCAATTAATTAGTAGATGGTCTGGTCCAGTAGTGGTTGCATACATTTCCACACTGACACATCCAGCCTGAAATTCCAAGTTTGCAAGTGCCATGCTCTACCAGTTGAGCTAGGCAAGATTATGTCTATTATGTGTATGGTTTTATAATCTTTCTGTGGTTTTGCATTTGAAGTATGTGCAATTGTTAAGGTCTACAGTGTGGATATAAAAGGCAGTAGTCAAAACTCAACAGAGGTGTGAGTATTTGTGTGCGTTCGTTTGTAAGTGTGTTGCCCTGTGCCTTGTAAGTGAAAATTTTGTGTTTACGAGTGGTTTTATGTAGCTGTGTGTACATTGGGGATGGGGGAGGTTGCTACTCACTGTGGTTTTGAAGCATGGAAACAGAGCAGCACTGTACGCAGATCCGGGGCTTCACCACGGATGGGGGGCGGAGAGCACAGGAGACCCTCAACCCTGCCTCTGCCCCTTGGGAGACTTGCTGAAGGATTAAGTCAGAGACCTCCTTAAAAACTCAGTTTTCCCCCTCTGCTCATTTTGACCCCAGTCACCCTTCTCTCCCGTGAAAGGCTCTGTACATCAAATTACTGAATATATGTGTTGTGCTGCGTGGAGGAACAGGGCCTGCTCTGTGCCGTCGGCCAGCCACGTGATGTAATCTCTGTGTATGTTTGGGCTATATAACAGGTCTCCATTGGAGCTCACACATGAGGGCACCGGGTATGAAATGAATGAAGGGTAAACATGAGGGATGTATACTCCCCCATTGGCTCCCGGTGGATAAAATGATGTGGGGCATCTCTTGACTATGTGTGTATGGGTTGATGGAGATTTTTGTGTCAAGGGCTCGAGATTCCATCACTGTGCAATCTGCAACTGCCTTCGGGAGTGAAATGGTACACCTTATCCATCACAGTCAACACTGTGCCCAAGAAGGTGTGTGTGTATATTGGCATCGCTGGATGCCCCTTGACTACTCTTGGCATCACTGGAATGCCCCTTGCCTGGTATAAATCTTACCTGTCCAATAGGTGGCAGTATGTGGGCCTTGGGGGATCAAGGTCACGTCCACTAACTGTCAAATAAGGGGTCTCTCAGGGCTTGGTACTGGGCCCATTACTGTTCATCATCTATCTCCTCCCGCAGGGTCCGATAATCCAGAACATGGCCTAAACTTCCACACCAGTGCGGATGGCACAAATGTACCTTCAAACCAAACCCTCTGCCCCCCCTCTCTCATCTCCTACCTCTCTGAAATTCAAGACTGGATGACCATTAACCTTCTCAAACTCAACAGCAATAAAATAGAACTCCTGGTTGTGACCCATTAGACCCTGCTTCAAAATACCCCTAATCCTGTCCTCATCATTGACGATTGCTCCATCTGCCCCTCCATGAAGGTCAGGAACCTCTGGGTCCTAATCGACTCTTTCTTTTGAACTCTATATCGACTCTATCACTAAGTCTGCTTTCATCCATCTTAAAACCATCTCCCAACTCCTTCCCATTCGCTACAATACCTCTTCCGAAACCTTCATTCATGCATGCATTTGTCACCTCTCGCCTACTGTAATGAGGTCCTGAAAGATGTCTCCAAGAAGGCACTGTAACGGTTTCAATATGCACAAAACTCTGCCATCATGATCCTCACCCGTTCTAAATGCTGATCCTCCCACTCTTGAAAAGCTTCACTGGCTGCCCATTAAACAGAGAATCACCTTTAAAGACCTCCTCTTTAAAGGCATTCCATGACCTAACCCCTCCCTATCTAGCAGATCTTCTCCACTATTATATCCCTGCTCGTTACCTCTGTTCATCTGACACCAACCTTCTCACCATCCCGCACACCAAGAGCCACACTCTCGAGCCTTTTCTGCTGCTGCACCCAAACTGTGGAATACCCTCCCTTCCACTAGCCGAGACAATCTAGCTACTTTCAAGACCGGCTTGAAGTCCCACATGCATTCCACCATCATGACAGTGGCCCTATCTGACTCCATTGTTCTTGTTACCTTATGCGCGGATTGTTTGTCTCTTGTATCTCTTGTCTACTCCCTTGTACAGTGTTCTTGAGTCTGTGAAAGGCGCTTTAAATAAAATCTATTATTACTATTACTGCTCTGCTCTACAGATGTGCTTGGGCTATGCCTATGTAGATATCAATCAATAACATTTTATTTATTGGTTGTCATCAGTAGTTGTCAAAAAGTGCTTTTACAAAACAACCGGCCTTAACCCCAAGGAGCAAACAACAGTTATGTTGAATTTCAGTGGCTAGGAAAAACTCCCTAAGAAGGCCGAAATGTAGGAAGAAACCTAGATAAGAACCAGGCTCAGCAGGCTGACCAGTCCTCTTCTGGCTGTGCCGGGTGAACATATTAAGAGTCCAAATTGTAATAATTAATAAATGCATGTGGGCTGAGTCCAGAGTCTATTTAAACCTAGTCCAGAACCATGATCAGATGGACAAGGACAGGGACAACTGTAGGGGGGTCAGCAGAGTGACAGCTGAAATCGTCAGGTATCGACTGACTGACTGACTGAGTACTCCTTGTTAAATAGGGTAGTGGTTAGCAAAGCCGACCTGCAAGCTATAGGTCCCGTGTGTGGATCTCCTCACAGGCAGTGAACCACGCATTATGAATTATTCCATATAGACTAAAACTTCGCTGGCTTAAACCTTCTGTATCTACATTATAGTATGTCTGATATAGGACAGTTTAGGGTTAGATTGCAACTGTTTCTGGTGGATTTTCAAAGTATGCATCTGTGCATGCGTTTTGGATCAGGATGGACAAACACATTTGCTGGCTACAACATACAGTAGTTATGTTATAGTAAGCCTTAACTAAAACTGTATACGGTAATACTGCAACTTATTTTGGCATGGAAAAGTTAATCTTCCGTCTCGCTAGCAATTGCTCAAGTCTTATGAATATTCCTAGGAAGGTAGTAGATACTAATAAGCCTATTACTGGCTAAGAAGCTGTTAAAATGGCCAGCCTTCCACGTGGGCAACCCAGGTTCAAATCTCGAGAGAGGGCAACGCTTTCTTTTGCAGGCCAGCTGAACTAGGCCTGTCTGGTTTCTTGGTTTGGGTCTACATTCCCATTGCTGTAGAAAGACATGCAACTGGCTGTGTTTACAGAGAAGCGTCAAATGTTGAGGCCTCCTTAAAGCAAGTGCTTCAAAACCGGCGTGTTTTCCCTTAGGAGAACAACCCTGCCGACATTCATTCTGACGCTTTACCAGAACAGCTTTCCCCCTTACTTCAGCAGTTTATTCCATGTAAGAATGCTTGTAGGTTGAGTTGTTTGGCTGAAAAGTACAGACTCCGAGCTCTTGTCAGCCAAAACAAGACCAAGTGTGGGTGTAAATGCTGTTGTCACTTGAAAGGTAGTATTGTCATGGCATGGGATTTATTTCTATGCACACATAGTTAGGGTTTAGAGATAAGAGAGAGAAGTGTTGGACAGTTAATGAGTCGTGGAGAATGGTGCTGGGTGAAGTGTGTAGTGTGTGTTTGTGGTGGGGGTGTGTGGGTCTCTTTTGGTTTCTCTCTTTTTCTCACTATCTTGCTTTTTTCACTCTCTCTCTTGCTTTCTCTGTCTCTCTCACTCTTTCCATCTGTCTCTCTCGCTGTGTGATGTGAGGGTGTAGTTGTGGCCTCCTCCACCACAGAGGGCTTAGCAGGATGTCAAACAGATGTACGTACAACCGCATGTGAGCTGTCTCCAGCATCAGATAAGTCTAAGGATCACGTCTGAGCATGATGCCGCTCTCTCTTCTCACTTTTAACACCCCACCCAGTGGAATCAAAGTCCTATAAAAACATGTCTTGTTGCAAAACCACAAATCATTAAAGAGACTCATAAAAAAAAATAGTATCATTAACCCAGAGGATTCAAGGTGTGGCATGTATGAGTGATGAGGACTTGATGCCCCCCAATCCATGCACCCACACCCCCATGCCTCTTTGGCACCCTGTAATATGTCACATTGCATCACGCCTGTGGTCACGATTATAAAAAACGCCGGTCTCCAAAAGCTACCCTGTTTGGTTCTCCCCTGAGGGGAACCTAATATTTTTCTGTGTAATTAAGGGTTTTACACTAATCGGCTGTGAAAAGGGCTGAGCAGACAATAACATTGACAACGATGGAGCCTCCGATGTGTTGGATCGAGTGGTACCTGGCCAGGTGTGAGGAGGGTGTAAACCGAAGACAGCGGGGCAATCGAGGGCACACCTGAGCTTGGGAAAGTCACAACACCTGCATGGAAATGAGGGAGTCCTGCAAGGACATGCCCTGCAGACACTCAGCTGTAGCGGTCCAAAGAATAATGAATTAGGCCAAACTAATCTTTGAAAATCAGCACAGGGACTCAGAGCAAAGGTGCAGAAAAATGTGTGGTTTCTTACAATTAACCTTAAAATAAGACCCTTTCAAACATACAGTCGAATGTAGTGATTTCATTGTATGTTTTCTGTATGTGGTCTGAAGAAATTAATGGATGCAATCTATTGAGTAAAGGAAATGGCTCCACATTTCAGTCTGGCAGTTTTCTTTTCATTACTGGTGAGATAAACAGGCCGAATATGTCAGCAAATGGAAAGCGCAGAAGTGTGAAAGTGCGGCACACTTTTCATGGATGGATGCGTTTCAAATGCTCTGGGAAAGTTACTCGACTGTGTTAACAAACTTGGAAACTATGGCCATTGTGGTCAGGCTTTTCATGTTTGGTTAGATTTCATTATCATCTCAACATGTTAAATTCATCACAGTTCAAATGAAAAGAGAGAAATGTTGTCACTTTTTCCATTCTCTTATTATTGACCTCAGCTCCAACTAACTAGGGGCACGTGACGGAGAGAGAAAAAGAGTACGGTCTGGCAGTGAGGGATCACAGTAACGATGGCTGCTGGCTTTAGCAATTGAAGACTATGTAGCTGTTCAGCGAACTGTACCCCATTGCTGCAGTCATTCTCTTCACATAGCCATCTCTCCCTTAAAGGAATCACTGCTGTATTTGCCATTCATTTGCGATCATGGGAACAGCCTGATAGCGTCTGTCCCTATACCCGTCACTACGCTAATAGCATTCTTATCAGCAGCGCACTTTCTCCTAGGCTTTCCCCCTCCTCATTCACCCCAGGCTCTCTCTCTCTCTCTCTCTCTCTCTGCACATGGTGAAAAACTTCAACACCCTCCTTCTCCTGACCTCTGTTTCCCCTCCTCCCTACATCTCCTGTCCCTCATTCCTTTGGAGCACGTTCCACACTTCATGCCTCTGATACTTGCTCCATGTGGTTTATATAGCCTTATTAGAATTTATATCTAACAAGTGTTTCCCCGGTGCTATGATTCATCTCCTGCCTAACTCCGGAGGTGGGACCTAATGCTTCTGGAATAGCCTGGGGATCTCCTCTCCAAAGCCGAGTCGGGAAACCTCAGGTGACACAGCAGCCAAGACCATCCCTCACACTCCGGCCCCCTTCCCAGTAAAAATGCAGACAGATAAAATGTTGAAGTCTGTTACGTGGTGACTCGTTAAATCCGACGATGTTCTCAGAATGCCGTGCTCATATTTCCACACCATACTGTGACTCCTTCATAACGAGATGGCTGTTATGTGTGTTTGTATGTGTGGCACGACGTAATACAGAGGTGAGTTTGGTGAGTCTGTAGTACAAGGGAATAAACATAAACCACTTTGAATGCTACTGAGTAGACAGGTAGGAGAATTAGTACAGAAAGAATCTATGACCTACGGGATAATTCAATATCTAATAATCTGACGCCATATTGCTTGTGAACATATGCAATCATTAATGACCATGATATGCTGGAAGTTATTAGAAAAGGTAATTCATCTCTCAACACAAGCCATATATTAAAAAATATACAATATATTTTACAGCCTACATTATCCTCAATGCTCCTCATCATTCAAGTAGAGAAAACAAGGGATGGTATAGCAACCCAGAACTCGGGATGATCACTCTGGCCACTTCGATTAACGTATGTGTATGTGCCTATATCAGTTATCATAAGCGCCCATGAGGTATTGGTTGTTAAACACAAACAATACAGTAAAATCGCATGTGTTCCTGGGACTAACACAAAGTTAATATGCCCACAACTCAGAGATGACTAGACAATGTAATGTGTTCCTTGGCCTAACCAGACTGCTTCGAGAATCCAGGACTCAGGGACACAAAATCTGGTCGCTTAGACTTACAGTCCCCTCCAAAATTATTGGAACAGTAAGGCAAATTCCTTTGTTTTTGTAGTTCACTGAAGACATTTGGGTTTAAGATCAAAAGAAGAGTATGAGACAAGAGTTCAGAATTTCAGCTTTCATTCTCGGGTATTAACATCTAGATGTGTTACTTAATGATGATAGGGGAATTACTTAATGATGATCAGGTGCGCTAGACGAGACAGGTGCAATGAGTTGATGAGATGGGCGATGGTGTCAGAAGGCCGGTGACGTCGAATGCCGAAGCCCGCCTCCTGCAGGGGGAGGATGGGCAGTAGATGGTTTAGTCATCACAGCATTCTTCATTTGTGGTGCTATTCCAGGCTTTTACTGCAGCTTCTTTTAGTTCTTGTTGTTTTCCTGGGTTTCTCCCTTCAGTCTCTTCTTAAGGTGAAATGCTCTATTGGGTTACGGTCAGGTGATTGACTTGGACAGTCTAAAACATTCCCCTGATGAAGTCCTTTGTTTTGTTGGCAGTGTGCTTTGGGTCATTGTCCTGCTGAATGATAAAATTCCTCCCAAATAGTTTCAATGCATTTCTCGGTAAATTGCCAGACAAAACGTTTCTGTACACTTTTGAATTCATTCTGCTGCGACCATCATCAGTTACAGTAGAGAGAACAAGTATTTGATACACTGCTGATTTTGCAGGTTTTCCTACTTACAAAGCATGTAGATATCTGTAATTTTTACCATAGGTACACTTCAGCTGTGAGAGACGGAATCTAAAATCCTGAAAATCACATTGTATGATTTTTAAACAATTAATTTGCATTTGATTAGATGACATAAGTATTTGATCACCTACCAACCAGTAAGAATTCCGGCTTTCACAGATCTGTTCGTTTTTCTTTAAGAAGCCTTCCTGTTCTCCACTCATTACCTGTATTAACTGCAACGGTTTGAACTTGTTACCTGTATAAAAGACACATATCCACACACTCAATCAAACAGACTCCAACCTCTCCACAATGGCCAAGACCAGAGAGCTGTGTAAGGACATCAGGGATAAAATTGTAGACCTGCACACGGCTGGGATGTTGGTGAGAAGGCAACAACTGTTGGCGCAATTATTAGAAAATGGAAGAAGTTCAAGACGACGGTCAATCTCCCTCTGGGGTCTGGGGCTCCATGCAAGATCTGCATCAAAGATCATGAGAAGGTGAAGGGTCAGCCCAGAACTACACGGCAGGGCCTGGTCAATGACCTGAAGAAAGGTGGGACCACAGTCTCAAAGAAAACCATTAGTAACACACTACGCCATCATGGATTAAAATCCCGCAGCACACGCAAGGTCCCCCTGCTCAAGCCAGCGTATGTCCAGACCCGTCGGAAGTTTGCCAATGACCATCTGGATGATCCAGAGGAGGAATGGGAGAAGGTCATGTGGTCTGATGAGACCATGAGCTTTTTGGTCTAAACTCCACTCGCCATGTTTGGAGGAAGAGTACAACCCCAAGAACACCATCCCAACCGTGAAGCATGGAGGTGGAAACATCATTCTTTGGGGATGCTTTTCTGCAAAGGGGTCAGGACGACTTCAACGTATTGAGGGGAGGATGGATGGGGCCATGTATCGCAAGATCTTGGCCAACAACCTCCTTCCCTCAGTAACACCCATTGAAGATGGGTCGTGGCTGGGTCTTCCAGCATTACAACAACCCGAAACACACAGCCAGGGAAACTAAGGAGTGGCTCCATAAGAAGCATTTCAAGGTCCTGGAGTAGCCTAGCCAGTCTCCAGACCTGAACCCAATAGAAAATCTTTGGAGGGAGCTGAAAGTCCGTATTGCCCAGCGACAGCCCCGAAACCTGAAGGATCTGGAGAAGGTCTGTATGGAGGAGTGGGACAAAATCCCTGCTGCAGTGTGTGCAAACCTGGTCAAGAACTACAGGAAACGTATGACCTCTGTAATTGCAAACAAAGGTTACTGTACCAGATTTTAAGTTCTGCTTTTCTTATTTATCACATACTTATGTCATGCAATAAAATGCAAACAAATCATTTAAAAATCATACAATGTGATTTTCTGGATTTTTGTTTTAGATTCCGTCTCTCACAGTTGAAATTACAGACCTCTACATGCTTTGTAAGTAGGAAAACCTGCAAAATCAGCAGTGTATCAAATCCTTGTTCTCCCCACTATACATCATTAATAAATATTAATGAGCCTGTTCCAGAAGAAGCCATGCACACCCAAGTCATGACATTACATACACCATGTTTCACAGATGAGCGTGTATGCTTCGGATCATAAGCAGTTCCCTTTTTTCTCCACACTTAGGCCTTTCCATCACTTTGGTAGAGACTAATCTTGGGTCTCATGAGTCCATAAGATTGTGTTCCAGAACTTTTGCGGCTCATCTCTTTACTTCTTTGCAAATTTCAATCTGGCCTTCCGATTCTTACTGCTGATGAGTGGCCCATATATTTTTGCTCTCTGAGTCCTCTTCAAACTGGATTGTGATTCGTTCCCCCCTGCACTGTGGAGGTCGTTGGTGATGTCACTTACTGATGTTTTGGGGGTTTTCTCACAATATTTTGTCATCAACTACTGCTGTTTTCTTTGGCCAACCCTTTCGACGTCTGTTGCTCAGTACACCAGTCATTCATTTATCTTTCAGGACATTCCAAATTGTTGTGATTGCTATGCCCAATGTTTGTCCAATGGCTCTGGTCGATTTTCCTTCTTTTCTCAGCTTGACAATGGCCTTCTTTTCTCCCATAGACAGCTCTCTAGCCTTCATGTTGTTTTATCCTCTTTAACAAGAAATATATTATAGATTTAAACCAAGGATGGAAACGTAGACTAGTCATGCAGAGCTATTCAGTGTTTGAACAATAAACCTAAAAGGCAACACCTGGGCAACAAGAAGCATCTGTCAGTCACATGTTCCAAAACTTTTGCTCACATGAAAAATGGGTGGGTTCAAACAAAGAGTGGTCTGTCCTGAGCTGTTTAACACATCTAGATGTGAATACCAAGAAATGACAACTGAAATTCTGAACTCATGTTTCATACTCATCTTTTGATCTTAAACCCAAACAGCTTCAGTGAACAACAAAAACGAAAGGAATTTGCCTTACCGTTCCAATACTTTTGGAGGGGAGTGCATGTGTGTGTACCTACCAGTAGCCCTATGCGCTTGAGTATGGAGATGAACGAGAAATGCCGTATTAATCAATATTACAAAGAAATACAATTTCAACCATCTAATAAAGTTATAATACAAAACATAGTTACATACCAACACAATTAAACGTCCTCCCAACTAGCCTAACAGTCTACAAATTATACCATATGTATTTCAGATACTATAGCATGAAGGTATGCTAGGAGCTTCTTTTAAATAGACTACAAAAACTAAGTCAAGTTCTCCTACTTTTCCCAACCAGACAGACCAATTCCAAACTCACATTGTGTCTATAAAAGGATCCCCTCACCTTGGCTGAAACAATGAACACAAAGAATCCGGCATTCACACATTTACATATATTCAATTAGCACCATCCAAAGCTAGACCCCTGGTTTTGCAGGATTCTTCATCCAGTAAACATTTACCTGTAACAAACGATACATAACATGTACAGCATTCAAACCTAATGGAGAGTTTATCTGTTCTGGCTGTTGTTAATATTCTGTCCACCAGGTGGCCGCTTTCAAATTCCCTTTAAGTTCACTAACCTCTCAGCCAATAGCATCCTTTGCCGTGATTCAGGAAGAGGAAGTAAGTTGCCATTTTCACTTCTCGCATGTGTAAGTGAAAGTTCATCAAAGTACAATCCAATCTTCCTACATCCATCATTATTTTCCGCTACAAGGTGTACAGCCTGTGAGTATGGTTTTCAGCAGTGCTTCCCTAGCAGAGGTTAATCTTTATTTTTTGTATTGGATTATTTTGTAAGTATTTTGGTTATTAATAGTCAGCAATGTAATTCACATGATGCATGCATGGTTTATATGATAGCTGCGATTTTGCCAGTAATTTCTTTAAGGATGATGAACAAGTTAATTATTTCAGTGCATTTAAATATTTACCTTTAACATTTTACATAATGTGGTATTTGTAAACGTACTGTTTTTTTATTTGTTTCATATACAGAAGGGAATTGTAATGTACATAGATAGTGATTAAGCTTATCTCCTAGCTGTATATTCTCTTTCCAGTTTAGTCTGTCAACAATCGCATTAAGCATCAATAAACACTGTTCAGATGAGGCAGTTCACATGTGATTAATGGATGAGTTATCTATCTGCATAGCTGTACTCAGGACACCCAGTAAGGGCAGAATAGTAAAAAGTCTGCCATCAACAACATTAACAACATCATGTGCATCAAGGTCTGCCAGAGCTCAACCATGTCTTAGCTAGAAGGTTCCCAAGCCAAATCGATTTGTTCTTATGCATCCAGGTCATCGAAGCGAACCAGCAGGTCTTCAAACAACATGACGGCAGTCAAAGCAAGCGAGAAAGCAGAGGCCACTCGCACAAGAGCCTCGTTCGTGCAAAAGGAATTGGAAATAAAAGTTAAACAAGCTGAGCTGAAAGTAAAGTAAACACGTCTGAATGGCAAGTTAGAAGCACTTGAACGAGAAGCAGAGGCAGGTAGTGCTGAAACTAACATGTATGAAGCTGCGGTGAGCATTGCTGATGAAGGACGTATCAACAACCAACGGATCGCCCCCTTGATCATATTAGGGAGTGTGGTGGTAGACCAATACGACCACATCAATCTCAGGATGGAGGGGATTTAACACTGCATGCTCCACTTGTTAATGATATGCCAGGCACCTATTGGGCATGGAAATAATTGTTTACTAATACTACACTGTGTCTAAACTTGTCAGCTAGCGAAGGGCCTCTAGCTGTTGACAAAGTGGTTAGGTGATGAGTCATCAGAACATGCTAAACGCATCCGAGCAATGCACAAAAATTTGCCAAATATGAGACTAAGCAGGGAGAGGCTTGAAGAGTGTAATGGCACTCCTTGAAGCTTTAGAAAAAGCTATTTTTGATATTTTCGAATCAGCTGTGCCAGCTTGGAGCCTTCCTTATGGAGTTGTATTCAGCTAAATGTGATGGATCAACGCAATGGGCCTCCAAAGGCTCCATTTGCGAAAAAGTTGGCTTTGGCGTGGATGATTGTAGGTGATGTTTGTCTGGGGGAAGCCCACATACCCACCAATGTAAACACCTTTAAAACTCACATTCTGGATAATGGGCAGTCTAACCATTTCTCCCCATGCCAGAACAGCATCCAAGTTAAAGAAAACTTCTGCTTTCAAAAGCGTAGCACCATTAGCACACACGGCTCAAAGCAAGGACCCACTCTGGTGGAGGTTCAGAACATGGGAGAGTCGATATTCAGCTGTACCAAAGTGGACAAAAACCTGCTCTGTAGATTGAAGAGCGGGTCTTTATAGAGATAATGGATAATGGGATTTCCACCAAGATCAAAGTTGGGTGGCTCCCTTGTCCTTTCGTTCTCAAAGGCAGCGTCTTCCAAATAACAAAGAACAGGCGAGTTGGCACCTAGTAGCAGTGTGTCTCATGCTTGAGATGCGCCCCCAAGTGAAATTCCACTTCCTTGATTTCATGCAAAAGATATTTGGCAGTGGTCACGCAGAGCCATCGCCACCACGACAGCAAAGAGGAATGCTGGTACCTGCCCTTTTTTGGTGTCTACAACCTGCAGAAACTGGGGCAGATAAGGTGGTATTTGACTCAAGCACACAACATCTGGGAGTTTCCTTGAATAATGTTCTACTGACAGGGCCTAACATGAACAACAGTCTCCACAAGGTTCTAATACTCTTCAGGCAGGAGCAAGTGGCGGTGACCAGAGATGTACAGCAAATGTTCCATTGCTTCCTAGTAAGAGAAGACCACAGGAAATTCAAGCGCTTTCTCTGGCTCCGGAACAATGATATAGAAGACTATTTAATTTTCCGCAAGGAGGGTGCATGTGTTTGGGAATAGCCCTTCACCCGCCGTGGCAATATTCAGACTCAGGAGAGCATCTCACAAAGAAGAGAACATTTCTATGTTGATTATGGTCTCATCTCTCTTCCCTCTGATGTAGAAGCCATAGATCTTCTCAAGAAAACCCAAGAAATGCTGGCCAAGTCTAACTTGAGGTTGCATAAAATTGCCTCAAACAGTGTCAATGTGTAGAAGGCATCTCCTAAGGAAGACCTGTCCAAGGGTCTCAAGGACCTCAATCTTGAGGCAGATTCTCCACAGAAGCAAAGCCTTGGAGTAAGTTGGGATGTTGCAACCAATGTGTTCATCTTCCAGGCTTCCACCACTGACAAACCATACACCCGTCGGGGGGCTTTTGTCAAATATTAACTGTCTTTTTTACCCTCAAGGATTTTCAGCTTCGGTCAGCATCAAGGGTAGAGCTTTGCTAAGAGAATTCACAACGGATGACTTTGAAGGGGATGCCCCATTAACTGAACACAAGCTCAAACAATGGTGTGAGTGGAAAGATTTGCTAAAGGACCTTGAATATGTAAAGATACCAAGGACATACATGTTAATTTCTCTTAGGGGTGCCGCAAGCTGGGAGCTCTACGTCTTCTGCGATGCATTTACACAAGCCATAGCACCCGTGGCATATGTCATGGTAACGAACACCACAGGCAATTCGGAAGTTGGATTTGTATTTGGCAAGGCCAAACTTGCACCCCAATCAGAAGTTACCATCCCCAGACTCGAACTCTGCGCAGCTGTTCTAGCTGTAGAAAGAGATCATCATTGAAGAAATCCTAGTTGAGTTCAGCTCTGTAAAGTTCTTCACCGACAGCAAAGTGGTCCTTGGCTATATACAAAATGAATCCAGAAGATTCTATGTTTATATCGGCAACCGGGTACATAGGTCAATTTGACCAGAACAATGGAATTACGTTCCTACAGAAGCAAATCCAGCAGAGCACGGATCATGATCAATCCCAGCAAGCTCCTTGATGTCAAGCACATGGTTGAAAGGACCAGACTTTCTGTTAAAGCCAGCTCAGCATAAATCAGCTCCCAATTCATCCTATGACCTGGTCACCCCTTAATCTGATGTGGAGGTTCGCCCATTGGTGATGTCTTGTGACACTGAAGTCTTAGAGTCCCCCTTGAATCCCAGGTGCTTTGAATCCTTCTCAACCTGGAGATCCCTTGTAAGGACCATAGCTAAATTCGCCCACATAGCTCGATCCTTCAAGGAAGAGAACAAAGATAGTTGCCAAGGGTGGCACATGTGCAACAGGATCAGTGCTGAAGACCTTCTCCAGGCTAAGGACATTGCCATTCGCAGTCTTCAACATGAAACCTTTCCAGAACTCAAATGCATCAGAGGAGGGGATCTACTTTAGCAGAGCCCTCTCAGTAAATGTTCTCATCTGGATGATGCAGGCTGCCAGATGGAGAACAGAAAACAGAAAATGGCCAACTTGCCTGTAGATCGTTTAAGCTCAGACCCCCCGTTTTCACATGTTGGTGTCGACGTGTTCGGGCCTTGGTCAGTCACTTCTTGTTCCACCTGAGGAGGATGCACAAATAGCAAGTGGTGGGCAGTCCTCTTAACATGTTTGAGTGTCAGGGCAATACATATCGAAGTTCTGCAGTACAAGAATTCTTGAGTGAACACGGGAGCACATGGAAGTTTAACCCACCCCATGCTTCACATATGGGAGGTAGTTGGGAAAGAATGATTGGGGTCTCAGGCTTTCCCCTGATACTGACACCAACTATGCTGCTCATTCAAAAAGTTGGAGTACCTTCCCCACCCCGGGTATTTTTGATGGAGGTGACATCCACAAACGTCAACAGAGGCAAGTTTAAAGCTTGTCCAATGCCTCCTGGAAATGTTGGAAAACTGAAAACCTCTCCACCCTAACAAGGTCGATCAAAATGGCGTTTATAGAGGACAGACCTTATAATTGGGGACCTTGTACTGAAGGTTGCTACTGCAGGAATGTGCAAGACCTTTTTAAGACCCATAACAGAGAAAATTATTCTCCTGCCAAACAACAAATGTTGATTGACAATAGGCAGTATGGGTTAACGATGCCAGACGAGTGTTCTGGCTATTGTTAATATGCTGTCCACCAGGTGGCAGTGTTCGAATTCCCTGTTCACTTACCTCTCAGCCAATAGCATCCTTTTGCTGTGATGAAGGAAGAGGAAGTTAGTTGCCATTTTCACATGTTGCATGTGTAAGTGAGAGTTAAAGTATAATCCAATCTTTCTATATTCATCGTTATTTTTGCTACAAGGTGTACAACCTATTAGTGTGGTTAATCCTCATGTGATTAATGAAGGAGCTATGAGCCTGCATAGCTGTGCTCAGGACAGTCAGTGAGGGCACTATGTCATCCCTTTATGGGACACACATTAAAGCATCAGGGTGGTAAATCCAACAAAAGTTATATTTCTGTTTTGTTCATTTGTCCACTCTCACACCTGGTTGGTCTGAGCAGATGAGGCTACCTTGGCCCCCACCGTGTATGTCTGTTGCTTTCAGGAAGCGAATAGACCCATTGGTGTGAGATTATGATTTCCCTCTGATTTGAGACAGCAGACAACATGGCACCTTCACAAACTTTCCCGAGTATCTTTCATTTTATTACAGAAATCCCCCGTTTGACCCTGGTCAGTCCAAAGAGATTGAGGGGGAACAAAGCTAGTGATGTTGCAATGGTGTTCCAGAGAGACGTTATCAAAGATCTGAAGTAGAATCAATGTGCCAGATTTATTGACACCAATATGAGGCTCGCCAGCCCACAGCTGTGATAGACATAGTGTCTATCGCAGCTGTGGAGGCACTGGTTAGGATCTTGGCTGTCTTTGTGAGGTTTTCTTCCACTTGAAGGTGTAGTTGGTGTACTGTAGAAGCTGTGGAACCATTTGTCTATTTTAAGTGAAACAATAAGATAATTGACAGCGTGGCATGGGGTCTTAACCAACTGGAGATCTAATATCTCCTGCCGTGCCACTGTGAACAATTCCTGTGCATAGGTTCAAGCCAGAACTTGCTCAGCTGTGCATGTTTGATTAAAAAGCATTTTACTATGTCTTCACAATATCTCAGCTTCTGACTGAACTGCCTTTATGACGTTGTCATTACCCATTGTGAGCTTAGAATTATAAGGTTCCATCTGCGTTCAATATGATTAAGCGATATTGAGCATCAAATATTTCATATCCCTGTTAGCAAAGGTTTTACAAAGTATAATTTTTTTTTTTAGAGATTAACAAGGCCATCACACCTTTTCAGAAAAATGACACCACACCAAAAAATTATAAAAATCCAATAATCCAATATATTTAAACAACTTTTGCCAAAATTTTCATATGGAACCTTATAGTTCAAAGATCATGTAATATCAGAGGCTGGAAACAGCTAAACTGCCTTTATAATCTGAAATCAGATCCACTATTTGTGTATGTAACCATGTGTAGGTTCTGTCATCCTTGCTGCAATGGGCCTGGAATTCTGACAGAATATTGGATAGTTTATAGGACAAAGGGAGCATAAAACATCATGCCAAACAGTCTTCTTAACATTTCCTTTACAAGACCATCTTTAGGGACCGGATACGGTTTTGGGCACTGTGTTGGTTTGTGATAGCCACATTTTTTTTTGCATTTGTCCAGACAGTGAGATTAGCAGGAAACGAGCCAACCTGTGTTTTGTCCAGATAAGTGGTCTGAGTCTGAATAAATATCACCTTCAGGAAAAGTTTGGTTACACAATGCAATGACAATCTTATGATGTGTCCTGTTATGAGGATCAACATGCTTGCGCCGATACAGTGGGGAGGACAAGTATTTGATACACTGCTGATTTTGCAGGTTTTCCTACTTATAAAGCATGTAGAGGTCTGTATTTTTTATCATAGGTACACTTCAACTGTGAGAGATGGAATCTAAAACAAAAATCCAGATGTCACGTCCTGGCCATGTCCCTAGCCATCTTTGCACTGAGCTGGGGCCATAGTCAGGACTGGACAAAGATAGATGCCTCTAGGCATCTCTATGTAGTTAGGTCTCCCCAAGTGGAGACAGGTGTAGATTGTTGCCTGCAATTGGAGAACCTATTTATGTGGACTGTTTGCCCACACTGAGTGTGGATTATTTTGGTTTGAATGGTTTGTAGATGACCCAGTCACGGGAGCTGTTATATTTTTTTATATATTTTTTTTTACATTAAAACATGGATTGCCATCACCCGTTTGTCTCTGCGCTTGTGTCCTGCCACCAGCACCAAAAAATCACATTGTATGATTTTTAAATGATTAATTTGCATTTTATTGCATGACATAAGTATTGGATACATCAGAAAAGCATAACTTAATATTTGGTACAGAAACCTTTGTTTGCAATTACAGAGATCATACGTGTCCTGTAGTTCTTGACCAGGTGTGCACACACTGCAGCAGGAATATTGTCCCACTCACAGACCTTCTCCATATCCTTCAGGTTTCGGGGCTGTCGCTGGGCAATAAAGACTTTCAGCTCCCTCCAAAGATTTTCTATTGGCTTCAGGTCTGGAGACTGGCTAGGCTACTCCAGGACCTTGAGATGCTTCTTACGGAGCCACTCCTCAGTTGCCCTGGCTGTGTGTTTCGGGTTGTTGTCATGCTGGAAGACCCAGCCACAACACATCTTCAATGGGTATTACTGAGAGAAGGAGGTTGTTGGCCAAGATCTTGCGATACATGGCCCCATCCATCCTCCCCTCAATACGGTGCAGTCGTCCTCTCCCCTTTGCAGAAAAGCATCCCCAAAGAATGATGTTTCCACCTCCATGCTTCACGGTTGTGATGGTGTTCTTGGGGTTGTACTTATCCTTGTTCTTCCTCCAAACACGGTAAGTGGAGTTTAGACCAAAAAGCTAATTTTTTGCCTCCTCAGACCACATGACATTCTCCCATTCCTCCTCTGGATCATCCAGATGTTCATTGGCAAACTTCAGACGGGCCTGGACATGCTCTGGCTTGAGCAGGGGGACCTTGCGTGCGCTGCAGGATTTTAATCCATGATGGCATAGTGTGTTACTAATGGTTTTCTTTGAGACAGTGGTCCCATCTCTCTTGTCATTGACCAGGTCCTGCCGTGTAGTTCTGGGCTGATCCCTTACCTTCCTCATGATCATTGATGCCCCACGAGGTGAGATCTTGCACAGTCCAAAAGTGGAAGGTTTTAGACAGGCCAAGTCAAAAAAAAAATCCCTAAGAAAGCTGAAGAAACCTAGAGAGGAACCAGGCTCTGAGTGGTGACCTGTCCTCTTCTCGCTGTGCCGGGTGAACATATTGAGAGTCCAAATTCTAATAGTTAATCGATGCATCTGGGCTATGCCCAGAGTCTATGTAAACCTAGTCCAGATCGGATGCATGACCAAATGGACAAGAACAGGGACAGACAAGGGGAGGGGTGGTTCAGAAGAGTGGCAGCTGAAATTGTCAGGTATCGTCTTGATCTCCAACACAACCAGGAGGATTTTGGACAGGGACCGCAACGAGTCAAGCCTGGTACTCCACAGGTGTGGGTCCGGACCTCATGTCCTCCTAAGTTTAAAACGACAGAATACAGGGAACATTTTGACCCTCAACCCCTGGTCTGTAGTCTTCTTTGGTCTTAGCCGCTGTAAGCACTGGCTGGGCCAACAGAGATTACGTATATGGTGTGTTCTTCTCCCCCCTTTACGAGTCATGTCTTGACCCACATAGACTCACTCAACACGTCCAACGTGGAGCAAAACGCATTGGGGGCTATCTTGGTCACCAGCGGGGTTGGCTATGTCGAGTGTAGGGAAAGTTCTCCAACGATGCTGTGTCGCCATTTAGAGTGGGATAACTCATAACTCCAAGCAGCCCCAGCGATCGGCCAGGCGGAACACCGCAGGAGGGTGGGGGCGGTCAGAGGAATGATCCATCCAACCTGAGCGAAAAGAACTATAACACAGAGATGAATAAATCCCACACAAACTTTTCTAGTTTCCATCAGTCACCACGTTCTACATACCGTAGCCAACACTTTCCAAACCACTTTAGATTATATCTTCTGCAACTCCCATACGTTACTTCGGCCATATTCCTCCAATCTGCCCAGTAGGCCACGCATCAGTCACCGAATGAAAACGTCAAAACCTAATAACTCCCAAAGATACATTGTTCACATGTCTAGACACCATACACGTCAGACATATTCTTTGCTGGTCCATCGTAAATGCGAGACTGGCAAAGATGTATTGCCACACATACCCATATGAAAACCCAGCAAACCTAATTGTGGCAAAAACGCCGGATCCAGAGCGATCACCATGGGGTCATCATGCCACCATCTGTCACCCTGGTACCTCGATTAACGTTCCCAGCATGCGTTAATAAGCTTGTCATCCCTTACGTGAGATAGTCCTCGCACCGGTGTCGTATACAGTGTTCCAACCACCATACTGTTAACAGTTTAACATAAGGTCCAACCATAACTTCCAATATGCCTTGAACGGTCCTTTTCTGGGCAACATACCAATTACACTTTTGTGTGCATTGCACTCTTCGCCAGTTAAAGATCTACTAACATGTGTCTTATTCCCAATGCAATTTTTGTTTGTTTCTTTAGTTTATTCTTTTTGCAAAATTTATAAACAGATCTATTTTTATCTTTACTGTGGCGTGATGGGCCAACATGACTACCCATTACATTACTCTGATTATACTCAAACCTGGCAATTTGTTTTTTCTTCCCCCTTCGACAGGAGGTGTTTTTGGATAACCTGCTTGGCCGCATACTGCGCCAGCCTGCCCTGGATGCACTGACATCTTACCCATTAGAGTCATTACCTCATCATCTGAGACCGACATGCCAGCCTGATTCAAAATAGGCCTACCATCTAACACCACTTGTTTGATTGCCGCAACTGTATCACAACAGCTTTCTATGTTTGATGCAAACTTTTGACCATACATAGGCTGTGTTTTTAATGCCTAACTCATAAGCATAAGCCTGATATTGTTGTTCCCATTGTCATAGTTGAATCCATCCCCCTTAACTTTTAGGTGTTGTAACGCATCTTGTTTTAAGGGCTGCATCATTTGCACCTCATTAATTTGCACTTGATCATCCTCCATTAATGTCAACTTCTTCCTAAACACCAACAGCATTTTATGGAATTTTCTAGAACTCCCTAGTTCAACTCCATCCAATAATTACCAGTTGACTATGCTCTTGTTGTCTCCAGCAAAATCCAAGCCACGGCCTATAAGCCTTGCTAGCGTATTGCCTACCTGTCTACCTGTGTTTCACAATTTAAATTAGAAAACATATTGTGATTCTCCCTTTCAACGCTGTCCTTGTTTAACTCAGATACCATAGTAGCCGTTCAATACTTGAGAAATTAATCATGTGTTTCACGGCCTTTGTTATCCTCAATGCTCCTCATCTGTCAAGTCCAGACAACAAAAGATGGGGTAGCAACACGGAACTCAGAATGTTAATATGCCTACGACTCAGGGGTGACTACACACCATCATGTGTTCCTGGGCCCAACCAGATTGCTTCGAGAATCCAAGACTCAGGGACATCAAGTCTGGTCACATAGACTTCCTTATATGAGTGTAATTACCAGTAGCCCTATAAGCTTGATTATGTTGAACCAGGAATGCCGTGGTAATCTTTATTCCAAAGTGATTCCAATCAAGTAATAAGGTTACAATACAAAACATACCGTCCCCTCCAAAAGTATTGGAACCACAAGGCAAATTCCTTTGTTGTTGTTGTTCACTGAAGACATTTGGGTTTAAGATCAAAAGATGAGTGTGAGACAAAAGTTGAGTATGAGACAAGAATTTCAGCTTTCATTTCCTGGTATTCACATCTAGATGTGTTAAACAACTCAGGACAGACCAGAAAATCGACCAGAGCCATTGGACAAACATTGGGCATAGCAAGCACAACAATTTGGAATGTCCTGAAAAAGAAACTACTGGTGTACTGAGATACAGACGTCGAACAGGTCGGCCAAGGAGAACAACAGGAGGTGATGACATAAATATTGTGAGAAAACCCCCCAAAAATCAGTAAGTTACAACACCAACGACCTCCACAGTGCAGGGGTGAAGGTATCACATTCCACTGTTCAAAGAAGACTCGGAGAGCAGAAATATAGTGGCCACACCACAAGATGCAAACCACTCATCAGCAGTAAGAATCAGAAGGCCAGATTGAAATTTGCAAAAGGTACAGAGATGAGCCGCATATGTTCTGGAACATAATCTTATGGACTGATGAGACCAAGATGAATCTCTACCAAAGTGTGGAGAAAGAAAGGAACTGCTTATGATCTGAAGCATACAAGCATATCTGTGAAGCATGGCTTGGGCGTGCATGGCTGCTTCTGGAACAGGCACATTAATATTTATTGATGATGTAACTGAAGATGGTAGCAGCAGAATGAATTCAGAAGTATACAGAAACATTTTGTCTGCAAATTTACGGAGAAATGCATTAAAACTAATCGGGAGAAAGTTTATCATGCAGCAGGACAATGACCCAAAACACACTGCCAACAAAACGAAGAACTTCATCAGGGGGAAAAAGTGGAAGGTTTTAGACTGGCCTAGTCAATCACCTGACCTTAAAATAGAGCATGCATTTCTCCTCCATAAGAGACTGAAGGGAGAAACATTGGTTCCATTACTTTTGTTCACCTAAAAATGCTGTGGTCTAATACAAACAGTGATATGTCCTAAGTGGTTTAACAAGTCTAGATGTGAATTCCAAGAAATGAAATTCTCAACTCATACCCAAATGTCTTCAGTGACCAACAAAAACAACGGGATTTGCCTTGCCATTCCAATTCTTTTGGAGGGGACTTTAGTTACACACCAACATAATTCAGAATCCTCCCATCTAGCCTAATATTCTACTAAGTATACCCTAAGAATTTAGGACACTATAGCACTAAGGAATTCTTGGAGCTTTTGTTAAAGATAGACTCCAAGAACTAAGTCATGTTTCATAGTTATCCCGATCAGACAGATCAATTCCAAACTCCCACATTGCATCTATAATAGGATCACCTCACCTTGGCTAAAACAATCACAACAAATGAATTGGCATTTACATATATTCAATTAGCAAATCACAGCTTTGTTAAACATTCTGGTTTGACGTTTAATTATATTTTGGATTGACTGAAACCATTGTGTTAGTTCAATATTAAAATGTATCTTGAGGAATACAATTTGCCTAATAATTGTGCACGCAGTTATATTTTCTTATTTTCATTTTACGTTTCTCCCTGATTTCAAGAGATCCAGTGTATTATTAAGGGCTTGCTTCATCACCTCAAACCCCAGCAGACTCAGGACTGTTGTTTTTGAGATGTCTTCCTAATCACATCTGGTGTCACCCTACTAGCTCAACTAGGTAAAGTAGCCTACACTGGAATCCTTACGCATGTCAAAGAGCATCCAAGACCCAAACAGCCCAGTTTATATACACAACTAAAGGTGGTGATTGAAATATATAGAATGAAGCAGGAGAGATAAATGGTTGAGAAAGAAAAATGAGAGTGAAAGGGACACGATGTCTACAAACATATCAGATAACCCACAGAGAATCCTTGCATCTGACACAGGCTGGTTAATGTTACCCAAATGTCAGATCAAGTCTGACTTGAGATGAGTTACTGTCTCTCCCCACCTGACTCTCCCTGGTTCTCTCTCTTCCTCTGTCTTCATCTGGGTCTCAATTGCTCTCACTCACTTTCTCTCTCCTGCTAACAAAAAACATGCAATGGCATCCAAAAGCAAACACAGATACTCACTTATACTGTCATTATAATTGTCTCAAACCTTTTCTTCACTTTTGGACTCTTGCACAAAAGAGATCAAGTCTCTTCCCAAAACCATAGGTGCCGATGCGTCTACAGCATTCTCTGGGTGGATAGGGTGACACATTGAAGACTTTTTTTAGGAGGGTATTGGGTTTATTTGGTAGCAGGTGCCCACAGGTAGGATGGCTGAAACATCTTTAAGATGTGAAGATGAGCTATGCTACACATGTAACCTTGCCTAATAGTTTCTTCCATGAGCACACTGCAGAGATGCATGGAAACGCCTTCACAATCCTTTCCTTCTCCTACCTCGTCTACAGGCTGCCATGGAATGGGTAAGTCTATAAATCTCTGTATATTGTAAAAAAAAAGTGGATTAAACGTTCAATTATCAGGCAACCTTCGGCAATAGGATGGTAAGCAAAATCTTGTTGAGCAAACTCACCATCCTATCACAGCTGATCACTATACAATTTGTGCAATCAAACTCTATGTTATTTTGACGAGCAAACTCAATCCAAGCCATAAGCCATAATACATTTCATAAACATCTTACATTTTGGCTTTTTCCAGCCAGAATGAGCATATCCAACAATTGGAACGTTTAATCATCCACTTCAACTTGCTTTAAGATTAACTGCCAGGTTTGGGTCCAAACACAAAAAAAATATGTATAGTAAAAAATATTCTATTTATGTTTGTGTGCAGTAGCATTGGAATAATGAATCAATGTACCTGCAAAATCAAAAGTAATTACAATTTGTAACAAATTTTACTCTATAAGTTGGCTATTATTTACTCAATAAGTTGACACAAAATCTACAAAGGATGACATACAGTTATATACAACAACATTTCCAGAATATTTCGGACGCTGTGTAAAATTAAAATAAAAACAGAATGCAAAGATGTTCAAATTATTTAAACAATATATTAAATAGAAAATAGTACAAAGATAACATCAAGTGTAGGTGGTGAACTCAGGTTTCCCAAATGAGAGGCTTTATCTTTAAGCACTACCCCACTGAGCTATATATTTACTATATAATAAGTGTCAGTCTTGCATCGCTACATTGGATGATTTTGACACGCATTAACATCACGACAAATTTTAATATTTTACTTGACACCATTAAGCATTGTGTTAAACTGACTTATGTTTCTTATTAAGTTTACCTCCACTGCAAATTGCATCTATGAATTGTATGGCAGAAGTTTATGTAGGGTATATTGTGTCACTTAGCTGATTTATGACACTGGTGGGCGGGGCTTCCAGATTGGTGGGTGGGACTTTCTGTGTGACGTATGGAGTTCCTGTATGTCTTGATTGATTACCAAACCAAAGTGTTAGAAGTGGGTTATGTTTGATGTTTAACAAATGTAAAAATCCCAGTCATTAAACAAGTTTTATATCAGCGTGATGATGTTTGATGTTCAACAAAAGGATGCCAGGGTGTCACGTTCCCACCTCCAAAAACGCGCAGAGGCGGGCGCTCGCGCCCCTGAGCTGCAGCGCGCACCGGATCACGCACCTGTTCCCAATCACCACACACACCTGTTTCCTATCATCCCCTTTCCTACCATATTTAAACAACTCCTGGTCACCTCTTCCCTGCCGGATCAATGGTCAATGCTCGCATGCCATATCTCCCAATTCTCAAACCCTCGTTTTGCTATTCCGTGTATCGACCCATTGCCTGTTCCCTGCCTGTGCCTCTGTTTTCCGTCCGATTTCCGCCCATCTGCCTGTCCCCGACTACTCTGCCTGTTCCCTGCCTGTACTACAGCCGCCAGCTCGTTTACCGACCTTCCGCCCGTCCCCGACTACTCTGCCTACCGCCTGCCTGTACAGTCGCCTCCGGTTCGTGACTCATCTCACAGCCAGTCCCCGGCAACTCCACCTGCCACTCCCCCTTTCCTCCCCAGTCCGCGCTTGGATCCTTACCTGTCCCTTTGACACAGGGTTCAGCAATGCTATAACACCCAACCTTTTATGTTCCGATAACTGTTACAACAGATGTCTTACAACCGGTGGGTGTTAACCTTTCATATTTTATGAGAGGATTGGTGTGGTCTGTGTATTTAAGCCACGCAGACCCCTCTGATGTTCATTCTGTATTGCTTGAGTAAACGTACCTAAACATTACAAACCATGGCAGATTGTGCAGCGATCCTCGTTTTGGGTAAAACACCATTGAATGCTAACAGCTTAAGAGCTGAACAATGCTCACGACGGCGAGACAACAGGTGTGATGAGTTGTTGAGATGGGCGGTGGTGTCAGAAAGCCGGTGACGTGGATCGCTGAAGCCTGCTTCCTGCAGGGGGAGCACTGGCAGCAGATGGCGCAGGCGTCACAGATTGAAACAGTATGACTCTGATAGAATGGAAGTATTTCCAGAAAATCTCGGCAGGTTAGAGTGTGAATGCAACTGCAGACTGTCAGCAAGACAGAAGTAAGATCCTGAAGCCCAGCTTTAAGCTAACACTTTCCACAACACAGCATAAAAACAGACAGACCGCCTGTGACCATCAAGCAGTCTGAGAATTTACGAAACATGTCTCAAGAATACAACCAAACAAAGATTGAACTGTGCAATGTTGAGGCCTGGCTGTGTGACGTTATGGCTGACAACGATGTAGACTTCTACACAACAAAAAGCTAGGATTGGCTTGACCGGTTTGGTGACCGGCTAGGACCTCTTAATCTGACATACCTTTCTAATGCTGACAAGAGTTCTCACAAAATGGAAAAACGGCTTGTACCAAATGTTTTAAAGATCATCAAAGCAACATTGGGTATGATTCTGGAAAACATTGTTGCGGCTATTCTCCACAAAGCATGAATCGGATGTGAATTCGACCCCCTGAGCCAGAGAAGACATTCTTGTCTCCATCAGCCTGATTTTTCTTTTTAGACCCATTATGATGACTTTGCAGAGACAGTTTTAACACTGCGACTGAAACATGTTGGTCAAGGCTTTGAATGCGTCAGGGCTTTATGCACAGCTTACCCATGTTCACGTGGCCGCTGAGAACTTTCTGCATGAGCTCAAGTTGATGCCAAACATCACACAGAAACTGAATGAGAAAAGGAATAAACACAAGGATAAATTTTATGAGGAAGCTGTATGTGATGCTGTAGTGTCTTGGTCTGACGAAAGCAAAGAGTCTGTTGTCTAAGGATGGGTAACTTCAGTTCTCGTGTTTACATGTATCTATACAAATCCTATGTGGGTTTAGTTATTAAACAGTTGATGCACAAAGCTATCGAGAGTAGTATAAATGTTTGTAGGCCTTTTAATTACCGAGACCATGTCAGTATAAAATATTTAATAATCTGAACAAGCATATGGAAACGGTCAGGAACACATTTGATGACTGGCCACAATTGTTGAAACAAATTATCTAAACAACTTAATGTATATAATTAACATGTTCAAATGTTGATACCACGTATGTAACAGATGTCTGTGTGGTAAAGTTGTTGAGTAGTGATGCAGTGGATGTTTTTGTAACTTTTCAAAATTTCTTGGATGACGTGTAATTACGAAAACTCAAATAAAATGATGTTAAACATGTATTACTTCTCATTATTGCCCGAATGCTCTACGATGTCTGAACAGCTTATGAAAAGTATTTACTACAACCTGGCAAAGCCTGGTGCTTATGTGGGTAGAGACGAAATGGAAAGGGCGTACTTGGAGAAAACCAGGGAGATCCTAAAAAATGGCAATGCAGATGACTGGCTACTCGCCCAGGATACATACACGATACACAGGCCTGTAACTATACATTTTAAACGAAATATCATTGATCATTATATAAATTCACAATTTCAACTGTATTTGGTTGACATGAGTGCCTATGGTGTGGAAAACGATAATATGAAATGTATGTTCACAAGCATCGATGTATTAAGCAAATACGCATGGATTTGTGTGCTGAAAAATAAAAGCACTATCAAGGTCAAGTGAGCATTTGAAGAAATTAAAAGGAAGAACACCACAAAAAGTCAAAATGTACAAGGGGAAGGAGTTTTTTTATTCACATTTTGAAATGTTAATGAAGAAGTATAACATGAACCCTTTTGCTACAGGAAATTGTCAAAACCAGTATCATTGAGAGGTATAATAAAACAATTAAATCATAAATGTGGATCATAGTATCCAAGCCTGCCATAATGATTGCATAGAATGTGCAAAGATCTCCAACTTCACCAGAATTTTGGAAATGTATCAACTACTGTAATTCAGCTTTGTCAAACGCATTACGCTGTATAACTCTAACATCGCCATTGTTACAATGACTATGGATCAGAGAGCTCGGAGGAGAGTCAACTAGATCATGTGAAATATTGGGGCTACTAAGCTTGGTTAACAAGTCTTGCATCTGAGGTTTATTGTCTGTATCGCTATGTAACAAAATAATGGCCGGTTCATTTGTATTTTGGGGTGTGGTCTGTTGATTATGTGTAGATGTTGTTGGTTGTTCCGTGTCTGGTCTGTTGTTAGCACTATCTTTTGCCATTTCTGTAGCTTAATGAGTAAATAATGATCCACTTACAGGTTAAAATATGATTCTAACTCAAACATACATCACAGTTGTGATGAGTTGAGGGTAAAATATGTATTTCCTTCAGCTTTCAAGCATGAAAGAAAACAATGAAACAAAAACCCCTGATGCTGTGCAGCCACAAGTTAGGGAGTCTTTATCTGTAGCCATTGATGTACTTTGTAGCATTACCGGGGGTCCTCAATCAGTTGGTTGTTAAATATATTACAAAGGTTCCGCTGTATGCATATTCTCATAATGTTAATAACATTTTAGTACAAGACTGAAAATGTCTGTAAATAATTAGACTTACTTTTTGTGTATCTGTTCAGGTTGTGTAAGATCACAACCGCCCCAGACAAACTGACCAGTCACTTGGTCTGAAATAAATACAAAGAAGGTTAACAGACCAAGTGTATACAGGTATTTAAAGCTGATTATCAATAATGTTAAAAGTCCAAGGTTAGAACATCCAAAATGTGTTTTCCTAACACTGTGGGTTCATTTGTACATTCAACGTAAACCAGAGATATAAATAAGACAATATGAAAGACATATAAAAGCACTTATATTGCACCAACACCAATTTTTGTAGACATTCTTAAAAAGTTCAAATGTCTCATTTGTTAGCGATTCTAATTGCAACACAATTCGAATCAATCACTTCAAATGAAATAACTTGTACTTTATTTGTACAAATTATTTGTATAAATGATTATTTGTACAGGGTGGCACAGTGGTGTAGTGGTAACACTGTCGCCTCAC
Source organism: Esox niger (assembly GCA_016801105.1). Lineage (NCBI taxonomy): Eukaryota > Metazoa > Chordata > Actinopteri > Esociformes > Esocidae > Esox > Esox niger. The sequence continues at coordinate 3,025 of JACXGJ010005602.1, read as the reverse complement.
AGCAAGAAGGTTGCGGGTTCTAACCCCTGGTTGCCCCGGCCTTTCTGTGTGGAGTTTGCACGCTCTCCCTTTGTCTGTGTGGGTTCTCTCCGGGTGCTCTGGCTTCCTTCTAGGTTAATTGGTTAATTGGTGACCTAGGTTAATTGGTGACCCTGGACTAGGTTAATTGGTGACCCTACATTGTCCTTAGGTGTGTGTGTGACTGGTGGTTTGTCTGTGTGGCCCTGCAATTGACTGGCTGCCTGTCCTGGGTGTACCCCACCTTCTGCCCCGATGTTAGCTGGGATTGGCACCTGTGACACTGTACGCAGGATAAGCGGTTGACAATTAATGAATTACATGTATAAGCGTGGAGCTGGAAAGAACTGCTGACTTCTGTGGAAGCTGTGGATTATATAAGACAACCAGAAAAACGTCAAAAAGGTTACGCCTCTGTCATTGTTTCACCTCATTGTTCTTCACGTTAGAACTAAAGCAGTTACAATACTTAAAATTTCTATACGGACACCATTTGTACACATTTTAGCACTGTGATGCTCTCGGTCTGGTAGAAACGCCGTTATCGCGGCTCTGCCGTGACATCACTCATTTAATTGTACCTATTAAAGGCAAACTCATCCGCTTACATATAAACGCTGGCTATTGTAACCATATCGCCATTTAGCTGTTCAACATTTAACAAACACGCGTCCATGATACAGCAATCAAAAATCCAATTTCACAAGTTGTTTCAAGTCATTACAAAAATGCAACACATCTTGCCCGGAAGTCCCAGCATCCACCCACACTAACACAGAGAGGTATTCTCAAACTTGCAAATACTACAGTTTATTAGCATCGTCGCCTTTTAAACATTTCTACCAATGTGAAGAAAACTATTTTATAACTTTCTTTCTCTTCCTTTTTAACAGACTTCACATCCTTCATATCAAACTCATTCACTTACTTCACAAATTTGCCATTCACATTGCAACACAAAATTATCATATTTTTAAACACTGAAATGACATAGTATAGTCTATGAACTTACCAATCTGGTTCTAAGTCAACCAGTCTCAAACATTACCACCATTTGCATAATCTTAATATGTTCTCTGACATTTACTAGCTGTAGTTAAGCATATTAACTTGCTTCTCTCTTCAAACAGTTTTATTTCAGGCTTACTATGAAGTAGCTACTGAAGGCTGTAGCCCACAAAGTTTTTGTCTATCCAGAACAAATCCTAATGCATAATTTGTTTTGACTGTGACAAGATTCAAACACAGGATCTCGTTTGACAGTCCGCATCTCTAACAACTACGCTATTTAAAAAGAGCCAGTCAGTCAGCCACCGAGGCAGCCAGCCAGCCCACTCACTCAGAGACATTCGCTCTTCTCGACTGGCTCCGCTGTCACAGTCCCGGCCTGCCGGGGCCATTCCGTTCCATGTTTTCTGTTTGTTTCTGATCTGTCTTGTCCTTGTTTCAGTTGATCAGTGTATTTCGTTCACCAGTGTTTTGCCCCCACCTGTTTCTGTTCTCCTCGTTAGTCTGTATTTAGTTCAGTCAGTTTCTCCCTGCCTTTGGTGGGTCATTGTCTTGTCTTGTCATGTCCTGTCAGTGGTTGATGTCCGTCTGCTCCTGCTCCTGCTCCTGCTCCTGCTCCTGCTCCTGCTCCCGCTCCCGTTCACCTAGTTTCCGTTTGTTGTTTTTAGTAGTGCACGGCACTCAGTTTTGTTTTGTGTTTAGTTTGATTAAAGTCTTCCCTTGCACCCCTGCATTTGCCTCCATCTCCCTTTTTGGATTCCCTGCGACCCTCGTGACATCCGCTTATGCGGTCCGGCAAAAGAGCTTAACAGAAGATTAGACTTTCTGAAGTCACGATTGGGAGGGGTTCACCAATCTGTCAAAGACTGCGCAGGCAAATAGTGCAACAATTTAAGAATAATGTTTCTCAACATAAAATTGCTGAACATTTGGGGACCTCATCATCTACGGTACATAATTTAATTGAAAGTCACCGAAATTTCCAGAGAAATCTCTGTTTGCAAGGGACAAGGCTGAAAACCATTCTTGGATGGCCGTAGTTTCTGGCACTCAGGTAGCACTGCATTAAAACAGACACTATTCTGTCGTGGAAACACAGTTTGTCACTGCATTCACAAATGTAAGTTAAAACACTTCCAAAGAAAAAAACTGATCCCAACAAGATCCAAAAACATCTCTGGGCCCAGGCTCATTTATGATGGACTGAGGTGAATTGGAAAATGTTCCTGGGGTCTGACTTATCAAAAGTAGAAATTATTTTTAGTAATCATGGACAACACATCCACTGGACTAGGACCGCTTCTCATAAGCACACAGTTCAAAACCCAACATCTATGATGAAATGGGTGTGTATTAGTGCACAAGGCATGTGTGACATTTGTGAAGGTACCATTAATGCTGAACAATATATAACAAAATATGCTGCCATCCAAACAACGTCTTTTCAGGGAAGGCCTTGCTTATTTCTGCAAGACTGCCAAACCACATTCTGCATTTATTACAACAGCATGGCTCCGCAGTAAAAGAGTCCCGCTGCTAAACTGGCCTGACTGTAGTTCAGACCTGTCACCCATTGAAAACTTTTGGCGCATTATGAAACAAAAAATATGAAAAGGAGACCCCGAACTGGTGAGCAGCTGAAATCTTATATCAAGCAAGAATGGGAAAACATTTCACTTTCAAAACTACCGCAATTGGTCTCCTCAATTACCAAATGCTTAAAGAGTGTTGTTTAAAAGAAAAGGAGATGCAACACAGTAATATTTTTTTATTTAGAGTATTAATGCATTTCCCTGATGTCAAAAGATCACTATATTGCAGTGCATCTCACTTTTTTCATTATATAGGGCTAATTGTTCTCTTTCTCTTACATGACAGGTTTTATCCGTCTTCTATCAGCCTAAAAGAAATATCACTATTAATCCATTGCTCATACGGGCAACCGTGTGTGTGTGTGTGTGTGTGTGTGTGTGTGTGTGTGTGTGTGTGTGTGTGTGTG
>JACXGJ010005601.1:0-38273 GCA_016801105.1 Esox niger | reverse complement strand
ACACACACACACACACACACACACTACCTCTGTGCCATATCCCTCAGAGTACCTCGTTATCATCACTCGGTTGTTAACACAGTGTTCACATTTCAGTGTGTCCTGAGCCAGAGAGAAAGAGAGAGAGAAAAAGAGGGTGGGAGAATATTTACAGTTCGGGCCGGAAAAAATTGGAAACTGACACAGGTTTTGTTATTTCGCTGTTTACCAAAATGTATTCAGGTTTCAGTTAGATAATGAATATGGTTATTCTCTCAGCTTTAATTCTTAGGTATTCTGAAACCAATTGGAGGAAGGGTTTAGGAATTACAGCTCTTTAATCTGTAGCACCCTCTTTTTTAAGGGACCAAAGGCAATCGACTCAAAAGCTGTTTCATGGACAGGTGTGGGCTAGTCCTTCGTTATTTCTTCATCAATTAGGCAGGTAAAAGGTCTGGAGTTGATTTCAGGTGTGGCATTCACATTTGGAAGCTGTTGCTGTGAACCCACAACATGCTGTCAACAGTGCTCTCAATGCAAGTGGAACAGGCCATCCTTAGACTGCATAAAAAATCAAAATTCGACAGAAAGCTAGCAGGAACATTAGCAGTGGCCAAATAAACAGTTTGGTACATTCTGAGAAATAAAAGAACACACTGGTGAGCTCTCCAACACAAAAAGGCCTGGATGTCCACGGAAGACAACAGTGGTGGACAATCGGAGGATCCTTTCCATGGTAAAGAAAGAAAGCCGAGTCAATCACCTGATCTCAACCCAATAAAGCATGCGTTTTACTTGCAGAAGACAACATAAGTCAGAAAGACCCACGAACAAACAACTGAAAACAGCTGCAGTAAAGGCCTGGCAAAGCATCACAAGGGAGGAAAGCCAGCGTTTGGTGATGTCAATGCATTCCAGACATCTACCAATCATTGCCCGCAAAGGATTCTCAACAAAGTACTAAAAATGGAAAATGTTATTTATGATCGCGTTCATTTTTCCAGTTACAATTGAGCCCACGAAATAAAGGGACCGTGTATGAAAATTGTTTAAATTTTTATTCTATTGGGGTGGCGTACAGAGACAAATAAAAATTGTGTCAGAGTGCAAATATTACCGGCCCAAAACGTGTCTTTTAAATGCTTACATGTGGTAATACTGAAAATAAGTTTCCAAAGGTATTCCAGCAGAGCCATTGCAAGAAAAACTAAAGTCGATATTTTCCAAGCTCACTGATGCCTTGGATTTGACTATAACATTACTGTTGCATAACAAAAAAAACATAACCACACTTCTTACTGGCGTCGGTGTACGTGCTTCAGAGGTCAGTGGGCAGGGGCCGGTACCACACAAACACACCACGCCGACCTCTCCACAACTCGCCCCCATCTATAGAGAGGGACAGAGAAAAAGAAAGTGGTGTTTAAAACGGTCCATCTTAAACAGAGTCATGAATGAGGGAGAGAATGTATGGCATGAATGAGAGACCGTGTGTGTTCAGAGTTGTATGAGAGAGAGGCCCGGTGAACAGAAATCATATAAGAGAGAGATACGTTATCAGGGTGACAAGAAGTGAGTGGGAGAAGGACACACTGGGTCTGCGAGAAAATTTCCAACGATGATGTGTATCCGAAGAGGATTTAGCCTAGTGTTTTACTCAAACTGCAGCCCGGCACTGGTTCGTGGTCCCGCTGGACCTGCTCCTCACTTGGTTACAAAAGCCAGGCCAGCTGGTACTTTTCAGCGGCCGTTTATTTTGGCGGTTAACTGTGAACGTTAACGCCTTCACACAAAGCATCTGATTACGCAGAGCTTGTTGATTCCGCCCCTCAGAGGTCCTCGATGTCCTCCCCCTCGCCATGGTAACTCAACTTCACGTGTAAAACTGGTTGACAGTTCCAGAGAGAAAGATGGAGAGAGACGGGGAGAGAGAGGGAGAGAGAGCAGGAAGTAGTAATGATTTATCTGGAGCCATTAGCCCATAACTAATTGGACAGCAGCACAGCAGTGGGGGTTACAAAGTACATCCCATGCTGTTTAGTGCAAAACCCTAACAGTGGCCCCTCAATATGAACATATCTGTCTGTGTCTCTCTCTCACACACACACACACACACAGACACTTTGGGAAACCCTGCCCGACCGCATATGCTCATACACAATGAGACCTGAGTCCCATTTGGCGTTTAACTGTCAAACAGACCCAGGTGCCACGTTCGAATACCTCCCGGTCGTTGTCGGAGGTCTCTCCAGACGGGAAGAGCATGCCGCGAGAGTCCGACGTGCTCCAACGACGCAGGACGCCCGGCCTGAGCCTTTCCCTCAGTCTTTCCCTTACACAGACCTGCCGAAGGATCACGGACTCAGACGCATGTCTAGGGTTACTCAGAAGGGTCCGCAAGTTGTGTCCCAAATCGATTCCTAGGGCCTAATGAGCACTGTAGTTAATAGTAGAGCACTAAGTACACAGAGATTCTTCACATCAAGATAAAATAAGGTGGCAGTATGGACAAGACCCAGAGTAGGCATTTAATGACTTTGGTTTACTTTGGCAGTAGTAGAAAATTGCTGTTGTGTGTACGTTATTTCAAATAAATTGAAATCATGGCCAAACATGAAATCAGGTCTCCTACAGCATGTTTATTTTGGAAGTGTTATATGTACAATACATGACTTAACCGCCATGTTAATCTGCATTTAAGTAGACAATGCCAAAACATTTCCACAGTTTGACAGACACTGTCCGCCGTAGAAATGAAATAATGGGACAGGTGATGGAAAGTTTCGGGGGGGGGGAAATTATCCTGCAAGCTTCGGTATAAACTAGACTATACATCACACAAGAGCCCCAGATCGTGCTGCACGCAACGCTGGCTGAGAGATTGAGTTTAAAATGATTATCCTCATTTTACGCGCACGTGTAAAAACAGCTGGTCAGTTATTACGTAATGCGGGAGCCTTCCTAAACCCGACAACTTTTTTATTTGCATTTGCAGCACTACAGGGGTTTGCTTATAATACACTAATTCGACTACGCTGTAGTAAAAAAGCAAGCACAAACAAATCGACATTTAGGCTTCGCTTTCAACCTTTGTCTAGAAACGCAGTCGAATTCATATTTAACAATGTAATTTCAGTTGTGATGCTGCAGAAAAACATATGCCATTGCCACTTTAACCGTATTTTAAATGACGTAGGCTGCATATGACTAATGGGATATACATTTTTTGAATTTCCCTATTGCACAACATAATGCACAATTCAAATAGGGTTGCTATTATAACGCCATACCTTAAATGCATCGTTGCTTTCCCAAACTATTGTCATGCGAAAAATAGTTCAATTTATGATTAAAATAACATAAATAAAAACGTAGATTCTCTCACGGGTTGTACAATCGGAGTTTCGTGGTGCATCCAAAATAAGTGACATTGTAATCCGCTATGATGTCAGTGCGAGACAAACCATAGCTCGGCAATCGGGAATGCGCCGACCATAAATAAAACTAAAAAACAAGGCACGGGAGCGCGCAAAAATGTGGGCGGATATAAAGGACAGACAGTTTGTGAAACCACTTAAATGAGGGGGAAATGCGACGCAGGGCAGAATCTTATGTAGCAATCATTATATATATTTTTTGCGCCGCGTTTGATGGTCAATGTGCAAAATCTTCAGGAAAACTTTATGAAAACGGTGAGCCTATATCTCAAATGTTTTCTAGTGTAGGCCACACATTTGACTAAGAACTGTGTAATAAACAAACACAGTGCACTTGTTTTCAAAGCATATTCATGTATATATCAAATACAAATAACAACCCCGAATTTACTCATGATGTATTCCTTGACCATTTGGTCATGTTTCCGACATGGACTAGGTTTAAATAGACTCTGGACTCAGCCCACATGCATTTATTAATTATTACAATCTGTACTCTTAATATGTTCACCCAGCTCAGCCAGAAGAGGACTGGTCACCCTTCTGAGCCTGGTTCCGCTCTAGGTTTCTTCCTTAATTTCAGGCATAGGGAGTTTTTCCTAGCCACTGAAATTCAACACTGCTGTTTTTTGCGCCTTGGGTTTTAAGCCCGGTGTTTTGTAAAAGCACTTTGTCACAGCTGCTGATGTTAAAATGACTTTATAAATAAATTAGATTCATTGATTGATACCCTCGAACTTTACATACAGGTTATGTACAATCAGAGCGTGCCTGAGCTATGATTAGTTTTGCATAACCTCAGGTATCAAAAGTATTGGCAGCCCTCCCCCCCCCGTGGATAACACCCTTCAGCCTCTCTCTTTAGAGGGTTTCCACACTATTGGTGATATTGGACTATTCCATGCAGGCCACTTCTGGACTACCCACTTTAATTAAAATCATAGATTTTCAACTAAGTTCAAGTCGGGAGACTGTGGTGGCCATTGTAAAAAATGTGTTTTGTGGTCCCACACCCATTTATGTGTTGATTTGGATAAATGTTTGGGGACATTGTCTTGTTGAAAGGTCCATTTAAGGCCAATTCTCAATCTCCTGGCAAGGGCAACCATGTTGGAGGCTTAACTACTCTGCTACTTAGTGGTAAAAACCCCAAAGCATCATCAATCCACCTACATATTTTACTACAGATATCTGGGGCCTTTTTTGTATGCAGTTTCCTTTTGTTGCCATATGCTGTGCGTTTTTGTCTCGTCTGACCACAACACACAATTCCAGATGCTGTTCCGAAATGCTTGGCAAAGTTCAGGAGCTGCAATTTGTGGGTCTGGCTCAGTAAGGGCTTCTTTTTTACAACCCTTTCAAAGAACTTGTTGACATGGAGGTGGCGTCTAACTGTTGATTTTGAGACTTGATAACCACATGATTTCACTAGACTGTGCAAATCTGAAGCTGTGATCCTCGATTCTTCACTCACAATCTTCCTCGGCGCGCGCGGGAACGATGTGCACGTGCATTCTCTTCATGGCAGATCGGCAACTGATCCAGACTTCGGAAAACGTTCATCATTTCACCGACTGTGCTTAGTCTTATTTTCAACTGTTTCTGTATTATCTATGTTTCTGAAATTATTGTGTTGTATTGAAATAATACGTTTTTTTGTTGTTGTTTGAGCTCAAGATAAAACAGATTATGTCTTGTTCTATTTTTACATTTACTTTAGCTCAAATTCTTGAAAGGTGCCAATATTTCAAGAGGTGACTGTATGTATAAAAATACTGATGAGCCAAATATTATGACTACCTGCCTTATATGCTGTTGGTCCTCCGTGTGCCGCCAAAACATTGCTGACCCGCTAAGGCATGGGCTCTATAAAACATTGGAGGTGTGGTATCTGGCCCCAAGACATTAGCAGCAGCTTGGATGGAACTTTGTGGTCCAGCACATCCCACAGATACACAATCAAATGGAGATCTGAGGAATCTGCTGGCCAGGGCGACACCATGAACTGATCATCATGTACTTCAAACAATTCCCAAACAATGTGTGTAGTGTGGTAGAGCATATTGTCCTACTGAAAGAGGCCACTGCCATCAAGGAATACCATTGCCATGAAGGAGTTTATCAGGTCTGCAACCATGTTTAGGTAAGTGGTACATGTCAAATTGAAGTCCACATGAATGCCCGGACCCAGGGCATCCCAGCAGAACATTGCCCAGAGCCTCACACCCCCTCCGCTGGCTTGATGTCTCCCCCCAGTGCATCCAGGAGCCATCACCTCCCCAGGTAAACGGCACACATGTACACGGCCGTCCACGTGTTGTGAAAGCAAACGGGACTCTTTAGACCAGGCAACCTTCTTCCACCTCTCCCAGGTTCAGTTCAGACACTCGAATGCCCATTGTAGGTGGACAGGGGGCATCTTGGGCATCATGTGTGTTGTGACACTCCTCCTGTAACCACCATTAACATTTTCTGTGATTTTTCCGCAATAGACCTCAGTTCAGACCAGACAGAATAACCTTTGTGCATCATTAAGCCTTGGACACCCTACACTCTGTCACTGGTATGATTTGTCCCTCCTCGGACCCTTGTCTGTAGTTACTCATCACGGCTGATTGGGAGCACCCAGCAAGCCTTGTTGTTTCAGAGATAGTCTGACCCAGTGGTCTGGCCAGAACAATGTGAACCTTGTCAAGGTTTCTCAGGTCTTTACTACTGGCCATTTCTCCTGCATTCAACAAGTTGACTACGAGAACTGATGGTTTGCTAACTATCTAATCTACCCGACCTTGACCTGTGCCCTTGTTAGGAGATTATCAATGTTATTCGCGTCCCCTGTGAGTGGTCTTAATGTTTTGGCTCATTAATGTATATGTTCTCAACTGCCTTATTGTAAAACAACTGTGACACAGCACATTATTTTATTTCAATAGGTATTACAAAAATTGAATGTATTAGGATGGTAAACAGCACATAACATTACTTTCTTCACCAGCACAATTAGCATAAGGCAAAAAAGCTTTTGCCATGATTATTAACATTATTATTTCACCGATCTGTCTGATACCGTCGAAGACTAGGGGATGGGAAATGTTTGTGGAGCGTTTACAATATTTAGAGGCCACACTGAACCACCACAAATGAGTCAAAGCCTAGAAGCCCCGGAGGTAATGTCTTTACCAGAATGAAAGGCTCCAGGATGTGAGGTAGATGGCGCACTGTCATTAAGGCTATTTACAACAGTGTATCTCAAAATCTGTTTGTATACCCTGGGGTCATCAGAGCCAGCTTGCAGACAATGTTCATGCCGGGGTCTTCAGTATGATACTAACAACTGCAGGAGGGGTCCGCCAAACATGCAAAGGGCCATGAACACAACATGACCCTTGTGTGTTCTAGAACATGGCCCTTGTGTGTTCTAGAACATGGCCCTTGTGTGTTCTAGAACATGGCCCTTGTGTGTTCTAGAACATGGCCCTTGTGTGTTCTAGGACATGGCCCTTGTGTGTTCTAGAACATGGCCCTTGGGTGTTCTAGAACACGGCCGTTGTGTGTTCTAGAACATGGCCCTTGGGTGTTCTAGAACATGGCCCTTGTGTGTTCTAAATAGGCCTTAACTACCCCTGAAGATGGAGTTGTGGATGTACAGTAAAATGTTGTTATATTATATGTTACACGATTAAATAAGGAGGAGACCGGTGAAAGAGATCATTATGAATGTGATGTGGTGGGGGTCTTGATATTATCACAGGCTGATACGGGAGGGTTGTGTACACACAAGCAGCAATTCAAACAGGAGATGCTGGCTTGATAAGGAAATTAAGGAAATGGGTGCAACTTAAATAAACTGGGACTGATACACAGTAGCTCAGAAAGAGTTGACAACTCAGTTCGAGAGGAAGAAAGAAAGGTTGCTCGGAGAACGGGTCATTGAATGAAAACTGTTGGATATACCTAACCTGTCCGTCTTGAAAATATCACCATAATTATTGGACCCAGGAAGGAACCAGGAGACCCGAACACATCCAATTGATGCAAATTATATCAATTGAAAAGAAAATAATTGAAACTAGGAGCTGGAGGACATTCTTTAGAAGCGTAGGTGTAATATCATTGCATCTTAAGCAACTTTTGGATTGTGGGTAAAGCTTTTCTGTTGATCAGGATCCAGTTGGCATATTAACAACTAGACAAATTGGTATGGAAGTATGGTTATAGAGGGAAATCTGATTGCTGAGATTGAATCTCTACGTACAAAGGCTATCAGGATAATTCATTTTTCGCACATAGCAGAAACACTTTTTTACATTCATTGTTTTTTGACTGAATCTTGTAGCTGAAAAGACCAACTCAAAAAGAGTCATGAAAGGACCATTTAAACATTCCGATCAGATACAGAACATGCCCCAAACCTTGGGTCCCGACCAATCGTGGTCCTGCTTCCTTAAATCCACCCCTTGTCTACGCCTCAACACCATGGATTTCTCAGATCTGTGGGACGAGGAGGACTGGATTGGAACGGATTCCTCTGAGGAAGATGGAGGTACCTCGAACGAACAAACTTCTGCATGTCTCCAAATTCCACCTCCTCCTCCTCCCATGCCGCCCTTACCACCTTCACCTCCCCTGCCCCCGGGGAAGGCCTCTCCCAAGGGAAGGGACTCAGGTCGTCGTACACTAAAGCTCCACTGGAGGGAACTCCAGAGCCTACCACCCCTGCCCAGAGTCAGTCGCTTTGGGCCCCAGACCATCTGGGCTGGCCTGGAGCCTGTGCACCTGGACACCAACCGATTGGGGTACCTGTTTGAGACAAAGACCAATGACTCCATCTGTAGTGCAGTGATGGGATGGCGGGTAAGAGTCAAATAAGACATTTGTAGAATATTTGCATTGTAGTTGGAAAATGGAAAGGTTCTTATTTGCAGTAATAATGGAATTATCGTTTTTTTGATAGACTTTCCTTTGGGCAACACAGTCAAGTCTTCAGCAGTGTATCTGGGGCTCTGACTAACTTTGTACAAAGATTGCCTAAACTTGTCACCGGGCTGTTGTGCACCGCACATAGTCTGTTGTCAAATATTTAACATTCGCGAGTGACCTCATTCAGCATCATTAACCAAGTGGTAAGTGGATATTTACCACATTCCGGGATTTATAGTCACTGGTAGTGCTGCTGTCAAGCCAAGAAAGGTCCCTAGAAATGTTAACTATGTTATACACTGTTCAAAAAATTAATCACAGTGTAATATGTGATGGTAAATGCATTGATTAGAACCCTTTTGGAAGTAGGTGACAAATTAACTTCAGGGATATCAGTATATCTGTCCAGTTAGAAAATATAAGCAATTGTAAATCCGTGTCACCTGGTTTGGTGCAAATGAAAGTGACAACAGGTTCACTGGAGAGGCAACAGCAAGACAACCCCCCAAAAGGGAATGGTGTGGCAGGTGGTGGCAATAGACAATTGCTCTCTCCTTATCCTTCCTGATTGATTATTCTCTGGTGTTGCATTTTTCATGTTATTGTCATTAATGGTAGAATGAGGCGGTACTTCCCGCCCATTCAGGTTGCACAGGTAGTCCAGCTCCTCCAGGATTGCACATTCATATGTGCCGTCAGTATCTGCTCCTTTGTGCGAGGAGGAACAGAAGGAGCACTAACAGAGCCCTACAAAATGATCAACAGCGAGCTACTGGTGTGCATGTTTCTGACCAAACTGTCAGAAACAGACTCTATGAGGGTGGCATGAGAGCCCTATGTCTTCTAGTGGGACCTGCGCTTACAGCCCAGCACCATGCAGCTAGACTGGCATTCACCAGAGAACAACAGAATTGGCAGCTCCCACATTGGCGCCCGATTCTCTTCACAGATGAGAGGAGGTTCACACTGAGCACATGTAATAGATGTGAAAGAGTCTGGAGACGCCAGGGTGAACGTTATGCTGCCTGGAACATCATCCAGCATGACCGGTTTGGTGGTAGGTCAATGATGGTCTCGGGTGGCTTATCCTTGGAGGGTCGCACAGAATGCCACATTCAAACCAACAGTACTCTGACTGCTGTTGGATGCGTTTGGGAGAGCCAGAGCTGCTCCTCTGGGGTCTTAATATACATGTTCGAATGGAAGGCAGCTGGGCAGGGGAAGGACTGGTCCAGCCAACTACAAAGGACTTCAAGAGGGTGATTAAAACAGCAGAGCGCATCCCAAGGCCTGACCTGCCATGCCTGCAGGATCTTTACACAGAGAGTTGTAGGACAAGGAGCAAACGGATCATTAAAGATCCCAGCCAACCCTCCCATGGACTGTTTACCAAGCTGCCATCAGGCAGAAGGTACAGGAGTCCAAAACAAACAGGCTACGGGACAGCTTCTTCCCACAGGCTGTAAGGCTGCTAAATTCTGGAACCCCTCTTCCCTTCCATCCATAGTCCCATGCACACCTGTCACTTTATATCATGCTCATTTGCCAATTATATCATGCACACCTGTCACTTTTACATTGCACTATGGTTGTACAGTTGTATAGTTATTATTGATGCGTGTTTGTGTATAGTGTTATTACTGATTGAAGGTGTATCTTGTTTTTTTATTGTAATTACGATTACTTTTTAACTTTTAACTCCACTGTTGGAAGTTGAAAAACCAAGCATTTCATTACCATAACTTGTTATTGCAAATGACAAATAAACCGTTTGAAACCTTGTGGTGGTTCGCATTGATTTAATCAACTTCTTTTAAACTTGTTAGCGAGGGATCGGGTTAAATGCACAGTACGTTTTGGAGACCTTGTGAGATACTTTCAACTAAAATAATGCAATCCTAAAACCTCTTATTTTCTGCTTATGTCCTCCTTCCCTCCCAGAAGCAGCCATCAGTCTCAGTGTTGGGGGTAAAACGTAGTAACATCATCACCATCGCCCTCAGTGGCCTGCCTCCTCCACGCCTGCTGCCTCCTGCCATTCACGCCATGGACTGTAGTGTGTTGGACAGAGACGATATACAGGTGAGTCTCTACCGTCATTATGACTCACTACATGGTACATTTCGAGTCCTCCGTACTGGAGCCTCCATAGATAAGTCACGACACGCTGCAAAGCCCACATGAAAAATTCAGTGAGGAGCATTTTAACAAACCTGAGGCTTTCCACAGTACTTCTATTAGAAGTCACTGTCTATGTATATCAAAGTGCAGCTCCCCTAATAGGCATTCCCCAGCCACTGACATCACATTTCTGTGTTCCACCTCACCCATCTTAATTTATAATTTCTCTCTTTACAGCGACTCCAGTCCCTGGTCCCAAGTGAGAAGGAGCTGGATCTAATCAGGAAGGCACAGGCCCAAGACCCAAACTCGCCACTGGCTCCGGCTGAGCTTTGTCTCCTCACTCTTGGAGAGATCACTCACCTGGGTGCCAGGCTCCAGCTCTGGGCCTTTGCCCTGGACTATGACACTCTGGAAAGGGTAGGTGTCTGAACTGCAGTGGCGATGGAGGACAGATACACAGTTGTGCTCATAAATTTGCACACCCTGGCAGTAATTGTAATTTATTTTAGGATAGTGGTCATATGAAGCCATTTATTATCACATAGTTGTTTGGCTCCTTTTTAAATCATACTGATAACAGAAATCACCCAAATGGCCCTGATCAAAAGTTTACATACCCTTGAATGTTTGGCCTTGTTACAGACACACAAGGTAAAAATGGCAATTGAAGGTGAATTTCCAACATTTGTGGCTTATAAATTGCAATTAGCGTCTGTGTATAAATAGTCAATAAGTTGGTTAGCTTTCATGTGGATGCACTGAGCAGGCTAGATACTTAGCCATGGGGAGCAGAAAGGAAATGTCAAAAGACCAGGCGTAACAAGGTAATGGAACTTTATAAAGATGTAAAAGGATATAAAGAGATATCAAAAGCCTTGCAAATGCCAGTCAGTACTTTTCAATCACTTAAGTGGAAAAATCGGGGGGTTTCTCTTGATACAAAGCCAAGGTCAGGTAAACCAAGGAAGATTTCAGCCAAAACTAACATAAGAATTGTTCGGGATACATAGAAAAACCCACAGATTACCTCAGGAGGAATACGGGCCGTTCTTTAAAAGATGGTGTGGTTTTTTCAAAGAGCACAACATGACGATACTTGAACAAAAATGAACTTCATGGTCGAGTTGCCAGAAAGAAACATTTACTGCGCCAATGCCACCAAAAAGCCCAGTTACAATATGCCCGATAACACCTATATGCCCCCCAATACACCCCACGTTTCTGGCACAATCATAAGCGCTATATTTGGAGAGGGGTGAACAGGGCCTATAGTGAACAGAACACCATCCCCACTGTGAAGCATGGTTGTAACTCACTGATATTTTGGGGGTGAGGAACAGAAGGGTTAAAATGAAGAGACCACTGCAAATTGAACACTTCTGTTCCTCACACAAAATATTCCTTTTCAATTTTTTGGAAAGGAATGTGGTGCAGTGGTCTCTTAATTTTTTCTGGAGCTTTATTTTACCAATTCTTCAAGGGTTAGACACCAAACAGAAGAAAACTATTTGCCATAACTTCAAACAGAAAAGTTAATACTTTTGTGCTTGCACACAAGGTCCCTACAACATTTGACTTCTGGATTTAATCAAACCCCTCTGAATTAAAGAGTTGTGGGGAGCTGTACATATTAGTGCCCATAAAGAGCAATTTAAGTTAAGTGCCTTGCTCAGGAACAGAACAGGGGATCTGGACTAGACACCATTCAAATACTGGTCATATGCTCAAGCTGTAGACTTCCTACCACACCTGAAAAACAACCCTATTGTATCAGCACTTGTTAGAAACAGCTGTTGTGAATTTTTGTTCAAAGACTGTTTTTCCATGTGCCCAGATGTGGTCTACCAATTGCTCTGTTATGTTTAATCAGGAAATTGCTGAGCCTCTATTTCACCTAAAGCTTGCCATGGAACAACTTGCCGCCAGTCAGACCTTCAGATGCATCCTGGCCACAGTGCTAGCCATTGGTAATTTCCTCAATGGGTGCAAGGTAAACCTCCAATAAACGTCAAGTCTACATCTTTTCAGCTGTAACGTCTGATTTGCAAAAGCTAAAAAGACCTACACCCCCCCCCCCGTCTCTCTCGTCTCACTCCACTCTACCTCTGTGTCTCTAGGCCCGTGGTTTTGAGTTGAGTTATCTGGGGAAACTCTCTCAGGTTAGAGACACACACTCCCGCCAGCCTCTGCTGCACCACGTGTGTGTTCTACTGATGCAGCTCTACCCGCAGTCCACCGACCTCAACTCAGACATCACCTCTGTTACCCGCGCCAGCAAGGTGAGAGTGCCGTTTGTTGTGTGCGAGGGGCCAGTAGCGATTCGGGGGGAGTGAAAATAGTGAGAGCCAGAGAGGACGCACTGGCAGAAAGAAACCTGTGTCTCATTGCTAACCCTCTTCTGTCTCCTTCTCAGAGCAACTACTCCCAGGTCCAGTCCAGTCTCACCCAGCTTGAGGCTCTTTGCAAGGCATCCTGGGAACAACTGAGTCTTTTGGACAGCCCCAACGAGAAGATGACAGGAGGGCAAGTCCGAAAGGTGGAGCGGGAGGGGACACTTCGTCGGCAACTACCGAAGTTCCTGAAGGAGTGTGAGGATAGGCTAAAAGTCCTGCGAGCTGTCCATCGCAGGGTTATAAACAGGTAACGTCTGGATATTGTCTGGCCATTATATTCATTTTTACAGTCATTTAAGTTGAGGTCAACTTAATGATTAGTTAGTAGCTTGTAAACTACATAAGATTGGTTAAAGATGTGTAAAAATTTAATAAATGGCCATAACACATTAAGACTGGGCTTTGTTATTGACCCCCTCTTTTTCTCGTTCGCCCTCTTGAAAGATTCCACTCGTTCCTCTTGTTTCTGGGTTACTCTCATACAATGGTGAGAGAGACGAATGCAGAGGATTTCTGCAAAACAGTAAGCGACTTCTCTCTGGAGTACAGAGCTACACGTCTCTCCATCCTGGAGCAGAGGGAGAGAGAGTGTGAGAGAGAGAAAGGAGAGAACATCGACTCACCTACACACAAAAACAAAAACATCAACCACCACCCCAAGACACCTGGTCAGGTATAGATAGAAGAACAATCAGAAAGAGGGAAGTAACTGATTGTGATGATAAAACTGAGAAACAGGATTGCATTTAAAATGAACTCTACTTAAACAAATAACTAAAAGGAAGAGGATCTAACCTAAACCTGCCTCGGTGTACACAAAAGCCTCTATTAATGAAGGTGTTTTATGTTAAAGTACATTGGAAGTTGTAAAACGTAATAATTATTTTTATTTTTCATAAATATATGATGTTAATTTCACAGGACAGCTTGGAGCAGCACAAACTAGAGCAAGTGTTGCATAAACCTGAATCAGCCTTCCAGTTTCATTTTGCCCTGCAACGCCACCGCAGTAAAAAAACTGATGTCAAAGGTAAACTGCACATGCACACATAAACTCTCATAAATACATGCTTGCACCATAAAGCCACACCTCATCTCTTTTTTTGTTTCAGGTGAACTGTCCCAGAAGCTGAGATGGTGACCAATGAAATATGTTTTTGTGTGTTTGTCTGCTGTGTGTATTACAATATTTGTGAGAACCAAAAGATTAGAAGTATAGTAACTGATGCCTAATAAGGAATGTGAGGACAGTTTTCACACATGCTGTTTAAGGCTTGGGATTATGTTTTGGGTTAGAGTTATATTGAGCTTTCAGGTTACGGATTGATAAGTGTCAAATCTGGTTTGATGCAATTTTAGAGTTAGGGGAAATTATTAATGGGAATACAATTTGTTCCAAAAACTCTTCACAATATAATAGAATAAGGGTATGTGTGTGTGTGTGTGTGTGTGTGTGTTAACAACCCTGCGTTTTTCGTTTAGACTCTTGCTTTCTTATTACTACACATGTGACACTGATATGCAGCTATATAACTCTGCCATTCACTCTCAGTAACACCCAGAATCCTTATTATTATCCATAGTCAAATAAACAGGGTAAATAACAAGACGTATTTTGTTGTTAGAAAATGAATTTCATCAAATAAAGATTTTTCCTCCCAATAGCTACGTTGTGTTATTTTGTACTGAGGCACTTTTGTTTGCATTGTTTTAGATAGATGGTAGGCTCTGCTGAAGACGTCGCCTGTTAGGCGGGTCTTAGTTTCTATATCCACCAATACCCAAAGAGATGTATGGCACATTCGACAGAGAACATCCAATAACATACCAGCATTTCGCGAACGCGAGAACAACGTCCTCTGTGTACTTTACTCGACGGCGCCATTTCGTGATAAGTGGTTCAAGGTACTCCTGTATCATCGTCCTGAATTGGAAACGGATCATATCCCCCAAGTAACACAACGTCGAATTTTACTCATTTTTAAATAATTAAGCTCCTGGTGAGTATTTTGAATCAAGAGCATTTTTCTAATTTTTATTTTTCCTGACTTTGAACTGATCTCTTTGGGACTTTTTATTTTGTTATTTTTAATGCATTTTTCTGGCTGGTATTCTGAATCTGTGTTGGGTTTAGTGGCGTACGTTTTGTTGCAGCGCCGGGTGGAAAGAAGGCGCGTGACTAGTGTTGGGTAGCTTTCTTTCTACAGCGATATTTTTGCTTTATTTTTCGAATTAAGACTTTTTAACCTTCATTTTTCCAAGTATAGAATACGAGCAGATTGTTTGTGTGTTTATATGGTCGTGTTTTTAAGAAAGATCGAAGATTGTTTTCAATGTGGCTGGACAAATTATGATATGGTGAACATGGTCGTCGTTTCCTTTTTCTGGAATTACGTTTTTAAAATGGTTTTACGCAGCTCAACCTTGATATTTAGCACACCTGTAACTTGCATTTAGGTTGTTGAAGTTGACTGCACAGAGATATTTTATAGTTTTCTTTTTGACATTGTTATTTTTGAGGTTCGCAGTGCTTTCTGCAGTAGCCCTATTTCTGGAAACAATGACGTAATTTTGGAGGAAATATTTTTTTTCTCTATGAAGAGTGAAAGTGCGCGTTTACACTGGAATACACTACGGTGTATTGTGTGCAAAGACTTTGACAAATATACAACCTTTGCATTGCATGTTGTGATATGAATAATCATTAAAATATTATGCAGAATGAGAAATACATGCAATTTGTGCTGTTTATTGATTATTATTCAATTGTGTATGGTGCAACGGTTGTGGTAAGACTACCGGTATGTGATCAACGTCCATTAGGTACACTAGAGCTTAACATGGAACAAATCCTCTTGGAAATCTCATCTGCTTAAGACCGTATTGGGATGCTTTGATTCTGTGAAAATATTCTGTGTTAGTATGTCTAGTTGAGTGGGTTTAGTTTTCACGGCTGGATTCTCATGTCTTTGGATTCCCTTGTCTTTGTAGGCTTCTCCAGTCTTGATTTAGAAGGCTTATTGACTGTGTCACAATTCTCTTTAATGTTCTTCCCTGTCTTTTACTTGGCTGTTTACTGATTAGATGGCCAGAATCGTTTTGAGTGTTTAAATCATCATCAAGGCCTGTACTCATAAAGTGTCTCAGACAAGGGCTGGTCCATCCATCTATTGTAATCCAAAAATACTAAATTGATCCTGGATCAGTGCTCCTATTCCGAGACCCTTTGTCAATACAGCCGCCAAAGTCTTCAAAGAATATATCTGTCCAACATGGTTTGAAACAGTCCAATGAACCTGACCCTGTACTTACCCCATCTACAATTTTCATACAGCCAATATGGCCCCAAACCATATCAATTGGCGTGTTCCAAAATCCCCCAGAAGCATAGCCTCTGATTTGGGTTCAGTTCAACATGCAGGGGTTCTAATGTACTTTTTTTGTTTCCCCTTTTTTAGTTTTTGAGGCATCTTTTTTGAGCAACAACAAATCGTAAGTTGGTCTCCTGCTTTTTTTTCACCACGTTGGCAAACATTTTGAATCCAGTTCAGTTTTTTCTTTCTACCTTTTGTACAGAATTACACCACCCCACCCCTTTGAAAACTCCCAAAGCGAGTTGGCTTTGTTTTCTTCTGCTTTCATGTTTTGGTAGCGGCAACAGCTCTCTTTCTGTTGTTATGTAGAATACGTTATAGTAGCGTTCATTCCTAAATGAATCCATATGTAAATGGACCTAGCCTTTCCCATTCCTTGACCAAAAGAAAAATGATTAAATCAATTACACGATGGGTCCTAACTTGTGATGGGCATCCATCGAATGGGTTGGTCAGAAACGGAACACCTTCTAATAAACCAGGAGTTCTAATATTTGTTACCTGGAAACCCAGTTATACTGTGACAATACACACCACACCAATGAGCAGTCTTAAATACTCAGGCGGTCTGTGCTATGAACCTATTCCACTTGCTTTCTGTTTTCACTGACTCAAAATCCTATGCACTTTTGGAGAAAATAGTCATTTACTAGTATAATGCTGCATTCATACCCGAGTTGGATGGCGGATGTTTTAGTAGTGAAGTCATACATTCCAGTTAGCTGTTTTATGTTCTTTCAGCCTGTTGAAAAACTGCTACTTGGCTGTGGCCAGCAAGGTGCATGCACAACAATAATTCTATGTAAAAAGAAATGGCATATTAGGTTCTGAAAAATACTGTTAATAAGATTATTTCTTGGTTGATGTCAGAGGTCAGCATATGGAACAAGTCTGAACTCAGTGATAGATGAGTTTCTCTCAATATTTAACAGCCGGTAGGGCAAAGCAGGTGGAAATCAGTTTGTTTTCCCCCAGTCATATATGGTAAATAAATACCACTTTCCCACCTGGTTATGAAATCACCGTTAATCTGCTCCCACCAACATTGACTATTTTTGCCAATCTGTATTTGTCAATTGGCCAGCAATGTTAAAATCATCCAAGCCTCATCACTTACAGAAAAGTATATTAAGCTTTTCAATTAACACCCAGACCTGCAAAAGTCTAATCTGATAGGAAGGCAGGGTCTTTGTGGGTTTCCACTTTTGGTTGTTGCCACGTGGCATGTTTTAACATCTGTTTGTTGGTATCATTATGCCAGTGGATGTTAGCAAAGAGTAAAAAGTCCTCTGCTTTGAGGATGTTCTCCCCACACCAACCTATTGCATGTCCCTTGATTTGATTTGCTACGCTGACCACATAGAATTCTAATAACACACAGTACACTGGGACAGTGACATAAATCCCTTCATAATAATGATTATAATTCCTGTAAAAAGAATACAGGGGAGTTATATTGCATTTTTCAAGAAGCCAAAGACATTCAGATATTTGGGATAAGCCTTGGCCAGTATGCAAAGGGTAGCTGTTATACCATTATGTTATAGTCTTCTGCTACACATCACCTGTGGGTCATAACTATTTCTGCATCAAATATATTGTCAGCTGATGTGCTTTGAGACATTCCGCTTAGGCTTAATGACCTGCTAGATAAGTCATTTTCTATGATATTTGTCTGTGTTGTTTGATCTGATAATTCTATTCAACCAACAGGTTTTTGGGCCATTCCCTTTTTCTTTTACCTCCACAAGATGCCCACACTTTTTTTTAGTGAAGTATATATTCACCACTATAACCTCTTGGGGGCAGCACCGATCCAACAGTACCAAAATGCTGATCTTTATGCAATTCTAGAGCTATCTCCCCATGCATCAACCACATCTCCCGCAATGCATTTCCGAGCTCCCGGCTCGGTTGACCAATAACAACACTCTTCTCTCCAACAGAAACAGGCAGTCAGACCACGCCCGTCCAGGGTACAGGCAATATGGAGTGAGTTGTGGTTACTTCAAACCTCCCAAATGTGTTCTATAGATGTAGAAACAAATTGCTACCCTTATAAACCCTCAAATCTGAGCGAAGGCACTGCTGACATACAGTGGGTTTTTGTCATCACAAAATGGTCATGAATGGAATAGTAGACAGGCCGTTACTCACCATCCACTGTAGCCATGTACTTTCAACCATGAACAACACCAAGTTTCCAGAATACACAACAAAGGGATGCTTGTTGAGCAGGGTGTGTTTATGTGTGGAAACTTAAAGCTTACATGAAGACACTTCCACTCATCAGGTCCAGGTTATTATGCCAAGCGTCCCTAAACAGGCACACACACACACACACACACACCCACAGCAACAGACGCTTATATCCACACATTCAGCGTCTCCCTCTCTCCTTTCTGTCTTTTCTCAACACCCCCGGCCCCCCCCTTCCCTCTCCCTGTATACGCAACAGTCTGTCCCCGACCACCAGTAGCCTAATGGCCGGAAACGTGACCAACAAGACAGACCCTCGCTCGCTCAACTCCCGGGTCTTCATCGGGAACCTCAACACGCTCCTGGTCACCAAGGCCGACGTGGAGGCCATATTCAGGTGGGTAGGACCGTGCCGTATCTGGTCTAACCTCCTGATGATTGACATGGTCTCGGTTCAATCGGGTCAGCGCGCCTACACCTCTCGCTCGGTGCCGCACCCGTTACCGGCGGCCCGTTATGACGGGGGAATTCACCGGCCGAGCGGTGAATCAGCGCTTGTTTTTCAGACCTAGATTGGATATGGATGGCAGTGTGTTGTTCAAGTTCAAGAGGATGCAACATGAATAGCATGTCTGTATCGCAGTTGTTGACCCGAGGACGCGAGCATCTGATATGTGTAGGAAATCGTTGCACTGAAATGTGGTTTCTCCAGTCGGGGCCATCCACCAATTACCGATGTCGCTTCAGACATTGGACATTTGCTGCTGACAGTTATAGATTAGTTATAGATTGCACTGAAGGCAATTACTCTGCCAGGGGAAAGCAAATATTCTTGAAAACACAAACACACCCAGTATCCTAAGTGAAGATCAACTAATGGACTAAAGACCCGTTTCCATTTCTAGGTCATTAACCTTCATTTTCTTCATTAATCTTCAGCAAGTACGGGAAGATTGTGGGCTGCTCCGTGCACAAGGGCTTTGCGTTTGTCCAGTACGCCAACGAGAGGAACGCCCGGGCTGCTGTAGCGGGCGAGGACGGGAGGATGATCGTTGGACAGGTGCTGGGTAAGAACCCCGACATGCGCTTTCCCCCTTCCCTTGTCCCTGCCGCTATCGCTTGGCAAAAGGTTTTGCAACACCCAATGGCCCCCCAGGTGAAAGCGCCGTCGCCCCGTTACATAACAGGCTGTGCCACCTTAAGCACCAACCAAACTCTCCCTGTAGTGTTTGATATGTCTCTCACTTTGCGGTAGAGTTTTGTTCACATCACCCATTTGCCCTTCAGATCTCATTTGAATGCCTGACGTTATCTTCATTCATGGATATCTCAATGACCAAAAGACATCCCGGCTACTGTGAAAGTTGGAGTTCATGCTAACAAGACACACATGGTATTAAGTTCTACATGTAGAGTGGGCTAAAATGCTCCCAAGGGATTACAGACTCTTGTATTATTACTTATAACAGCTTCCTTATATTTAATATTAGGTTTTAGTTGGAGATGTACAGAAAGGGGGCCTGCTTTTTATTTAGCGCTGTATGAGAACAGATAATAGTAATAGTTGTACTTAATTTGTCTTCTCATTCTTTCACTTTGTTTTTCCATTTTCTCTGTCTCCCCTCTCAGACATTAACCTGGCAGGTGAACCAAAGCCCCATAGATCCAAGACTGTTAAGCGCTCAGCTGGAGACATGTACAGGTGTGCCTCAACTCCCTTCTGCTAACTTGAAAATGATCTTGACCAACTTCTATAGCTAGTATTTTGTAATGGGACCCAAAGCTTTAGTTTTTCAGTGTCTATCTCTTTCTCAGAGGGCTGTAATGACATGTAATGAAACATTGTTTTTTCATTGCAATAGCTGACAGAAAGTAAGAAAAAAACAAAAAATACATGTTAATATTAAACATGCCAGCATTTCATACAGTGTTATCTACTGTATAAGTACCATGTTATACTAATGTAAAAATAGTTATGAGTGACAAAAGAACACCTCTGTCTTTCTCCCCTCAGTTCATCCTTTGATTTGGACTACGACTTCCAGAGAGATTACTATGACAGGTATTAACTCCTCTTTTTACCTCACGCACCGTACTTTAACCGAGCTCTACAGTCATGTCTCCTGTGTCGTGCCGCCTTTCTAATCCGCGGTGTTCGTTGCAGCGTGTTGTACTCTGGATGCGTCGCGCGTGTCATAAAACCCCTTTGTGTGTGCGTGTCTGTCCACGGCAGGATGTACTCGTACCAGTCTCGCGTGCCCCCTCCGCCTCCCCCGCTGTCCCGCGCCGTGATCCCCTCCAAGCGGCCCCGCGTCAGTATGGGTGGAGGCGGCGGTGCCGGAGGAGTCGGAGGGGCGAGTCGACGCACCAAGACCAGCTTCTCATCGTCCACTGCCCGGAGCAGCCAGAACCAGAACCGGATCTCCACCTCCACCTCGCGAACCAGTCAGTATCGCCCGCACTTTGTATTCCACACACTAAAACACGCACTCCGACCGGCTCATTTTTTAATCAGACAGTTATTGTTCACATTATATTTGGTATTTGTTAGCTAAACCGTAAATCATCACACCAGGATGTGAGTCTCTCAGCCCAAACCAAACATTTTTAGTTGCCTGACATTACTTTTAAACATTTTCTATTGGGCACATTCAGGTTGGTCCCTCAATGTTTTCTATGGTTGGACAAAACCGGCAGGGACCTACCTGAATTAAGTGGCTGTTCAATTTAATTGGCTACACACTCCAGGAAGGTGATTTGAACTCAAGGAATGCGTAAAACTGGAGCTAAATGGAGCCTTTAGTTCTGTCTTCGTGACATCCACATATATTGGCTGACGCCTCTGACTCGCTATCCCCAATCCAGTGAAGGCAGACGACTTGCAGACCATCAAGAGAGAGCTGACCCAGATCAAACACAAGGTAGACTACCTGCTGGAAAGTCTGGAGCGCATGGAGAAGGACCACAGCAAGAAGTCAGGTGGGTGGGCTGGCAGAAAGAGGGAGGTCTGGGCGTCTTGGCTGTTATATTCATGTATCCAGTTTAGTTGAATCAAAATGAATCCCAATGGAACCCCTTTTCCTCTCTCTTCCCCACACCTTTCTCCATTCTTGCCCCCCCACTCTTGTTTTACTTCTCTCTCCAGACATGAAGAGTAGTGGTAAGCCTGAGCCTGGGGAGGTCTCCCCTCTCCACTGCGGAGGAAAAAAGGAGAGCCTTAAGAGGGAGCGAGAGAGGGAGAGCCATTCTGAAGAAGAGGAGGGAGACCTACTTGAGGAAGAGGAGGAGGAGGTTAGCAGGGGAGAAAGGGATTGGTCAAAAGATCACTTGGTTGGGTTGGGGGAGGGCATCCGAACCGGTCTGTCTGTGTGAACAGACCAATGAGGCTGAAGCAGTGGCTCCCTGTGTTCCAAACAGCACCCTATTCCCTTCATAAGGCCCTGCTTCTAACTGAATCCCTTCGGCAGGTAAAGAGTCGCGGAAGGGAGGAGGAGGAAGAGGAGGAGGGAGAAGAAGGCGAGCAGGAAGAAGGAGAGGATGATGGGGATAGCGCCAACGGGGACGACTCTTAAACACTGCGCACACACGCACACACACACACACACACACCCGTAGGCATGCACACTCACGCACCCACCCTTGAACTTGAACTGTATATAATTGTACATACGAATGAACACACAGACAGTGGTCTTAGGTTTCCACTATGTACTTTACCCTTTTGACTGTGTCAACTCCCGCGTACCACATTCAGTAATGCTCAACCAGAATGTCCAATATCTCACCCTGTTTCTCACTCAAAGTAAGGCTTCTGTACTTTATAGACCTCTTCAACCACCCAGACTTCTTGCTAGTTTAGATTACATTAAGTGAACCGACAATGGTTTGGTCAGGATGGTGGATCATATCTATTTTTGACCCATTATTATTATGTAATATGCTAATGTTAGCAGTTAATTAATATGTCATGTATATATTTATTAATCCCCCTGAAATGTTTAGTTTGTGTCAATTATGCAGAATCAGGTGAGATAGTTTAGGGACGCAACCAAATGTCTGGTTGAAACCAAAAACACCAGGAGAGTATTGGCTTGGTGACGATGACGCTGGATGCTGTACTGCTGTATTTCCTACAGCAGAGGGCACATGTGAGTGTTTTTGACATGCTGTGAAGCCACGCGGCTGAGATGGCCCAGTTGAAGATTTTACATTTTATAAAGACAGGAAATGACAACGCATAGGGTGATCTAATGCAAGGTTGCTTTTTCCATTTTATGCCATTTTCCCTGACCTGGAACAGTTTTCTTTGTGTTTGTTTCTCAATAGAGATGAGGCCCTGACCTCTGACCTTGAGCTCTGTACCCGGGCGTTCACCTTGTTGGTTTGTTAGTCTCGGTTGCTGTGTGATTTCAGTTGTTCATTGATTGGACAGTGCTCGTGAATAAAATAAATAAAATGTGCGAATGCCTCTGGAAAGAATGAGTTGTTTGTATTCAAGGCATGTGATGTGTTCTCTGTCAGCTTCTCTGTCAGCCTGTGTCTTGCTGTGTCTCTTTATGCTTGTGTCTACAGGTCGGAGTTATTTTGGATGGGTGTGTGCATTTGATGCTGGCCTGGGCTGGTTTGACTTGAATTTTGTTGTTTACAACCAAGACAGACATTTCAAAGACTCAGCATTACTCAGTATCTTTCTGCTAGCACTCCAGTTTACTCGTTGGATGAGGAGCGGAGCGCAGGGTTGCTTTGATGAGTCGGGCATCTCTACTGCTCAGCAGCGTTCCCACCCAATGTCTATTAGCCATTTTAGCTATGCACAATGTATTTTCTAAGCTAAGAAGGACAATTACCTCAGATTGTGACGACCGCCTGTAAGCTCACCGGTTTCTGGTCGAAGGTAGCCTGCAAAAGCCAGCATGGATAGAATGGGAAGATATTCTGGTATTTCCATGTCTATGTCATGGTAACTTACTGCATTGGCCTTCAGGTCTGATACTGTTTCATGGCAAGCTTTCACCTTTACAGTTAAGTCATGTGACGCTCAAATTAACTTCATAATATTTTAGTTATTTATAAAAGGTACGCTGATTTGAGAGCTTCCTCTCATTTGCGATGGCGAGCAACTTTCCTACGTGCCCTACCTATTCCATTTACTGGAAATACATGTTAACGTTACTATTTCATGCAATACAGATACAAAGGAGAAATACAAATCATCTGCTGTTTGTCTTACACATGTAAACTTTTTAAATTGCATTTGTCAAATGAACTTGGGTACCAGAGGAAGAGACGGTCAGTCGAAAAGAGATTAGTGAAGACGTTTTGGATGGAGGGAGAGAGAGGCAATGAACGACATGGTGTTAACAGCATGATAATGAATAGAGACAGATGGAGATGTGACTGACAGATGGAGAGTGGAAGGGATGAAGATTTGGAAAAGGATTTGTAGGATTCAACTGGTTCTCACATTCTGTGCAAAAGCCATGATGGGTCCTGATAGTTACTGTGTTGCTAGTGTATGACACATGATCCCACTTCTGCACCGTTATTATAATATTTGAGTTGACAATCTGAAATGCAGCTGGTTTGAAATAGGATTTCTATATTGTTTGTCGTTATATAATTGCGTCATCTTAAGTTAATATGATGTTGACCTGACATATTTGGTCTGCCTGAATGGAGTTGCAGCCTCCAGTTTTCAGTGGGGAAGGAGAAGCAAGGTTGAATCCAGCTGTATTTCTGAAAACTCAAGGTTTCTGTTTTCTGAGGAACCTGTGGACGGTGACAATGTCAGTGTATAATACAATGTTACATTATTATGCCTTATTATTTTTGAGATGTTATATAATGACCTTATATGGACATCACCTGTGTATAAAGGTTAGATAAGGGCTGACTTGATATTCTATCCAGAATAATCCTTGGTCAACTAGTGGAAGAAAAAGTGGGACATAATGATTGCACTCTGCACATCATTCAGTCATTTTTCAGCATTCAGCATGTGGTTTAGATCTACTCATTTAAAAATGCTGCGTTTTGCAGCAATATTCAATAATGGAAAGTCCATCCATGCTGGATTTTATGAATCCTTGTGACGGGATGAGAAAGCTGAACTGGAGAAGTTTCCCTTTTTAATCGCTACAGCGCCTCTATCTGGGAAATGGAATTATGGAAATGTATTGTCTGGATGGCGAAACAACATCTACGTGGTTTTCATGAGTGTGTCTGAGATTTTGCTTTTGATGCACATGCGTACGTACAGACACCAGCTGGTTGTAGTGGGACAAGAAGGAACCCTAAGCTAAAGCGCCATCATTGTCGCTAAGAGAGACGAAAAGATGAGAAGGGTGTGAGAGAAGAGGGAGATGAAAGAGCGCTTTTTAGTACCACGGACCTCATGGGACAGGAATCGAGTGAAAGAGAGAGGGAGAGATGAAGCTGTAAGCCCATAGAGTGATTTATCAGTTTCTCCCAGCAGGCTGTGTGTGTGCGTGCGTCCGAGCAAGCTTGCGCTCGTGCGCGCCTTCTTGTGTGTATTCATGCTGGTACATTCATGCGTGTGGGTGTGTGTGTGTGCCTGTGTGCGTATGTGCACATTTAGGTTTCAGCATATTATTGTGCTCTGGTTGCCCTGCGACTAGCCTCAGAGCTGGACTGAATGTCAATGAGAGGAAAACTCTAGAAGGGAACAGTGGTGAGGAGAGAGAGAGAGACAGGTTGAGAGGGAGAGAAAGGGGAGTGGAACAAGGGAGTACATTAGAAGAAAACGGGGAGAGCAAAAATAGGCAAGTCTTTCTGTGCGTTGAAGACAGTGTTGTCGTAAAGAAAGGAGAAGAGGGGAGAGGCGGGGGCGTGTGTGTGGGGGGGGGGCTGGTGCTTAGGGCTGTTTTGTTTCCTTCCTTTTTATCCCTTGAGGGAGGGAGGGAGGGGATTAGCTATCTCTTTTTCTCTTCTCAGGCCATCTCTTTAAGTTGGTATTCGTCTTCTCATACATGTTTTCTCAGTCCTTAGCACTCTCTCGCCCTCTCTACTTGTTCCCCCTTTGATTCTGTCCTTTGTCTCTCCCCAACCTCTGCTCGCTTTCTCTCACTCCTGTCATATTTCATTTCTCTGTTTCTTTCTACTTACCTGTCTGTCACTTTCTTGTTCTCTCTGAGCATCTTAAGGTCAAACAATAGAGTTAATAGTTTTAGTGCAGATAACGATATTCCTGTGTAAATATCCATTATGTAGGAACCTAACCCGGATTCTAACAAAAAAAGGATTTAAGTTTAAGAAATGCGTTAAGAATACTGCCTACAATACCACAGAATGAGCAAGCTACAAGAAATGTAAAATGTTTGTACTAGTCAGACTGGAACACAGGCATTCTCTGAGGTTGATAGGATTAAGAAGTAAATTAACGCTTTATACATAGAATCCATTTGGTGATAGAGATTTCACACATATGGGAACGGCTTTCATTTATCATTGTGATTTCATTGACATTCATCGATATGTTTCTTTAATCTGCGGAAATCCATATGTTGGCAACAGTAACCGATTCCTTGCCTGCTGCGGTTGAGTCCGTGGGTCTGAGAGAAAAAGACGGGGGATCAAACGAGCAACGGAGATGGCAGGTGCGACAGGAGGCGGCAGAGAGTACGAGTAATAAGAATATTTAACGGATAAGAAGCAAAGGAGACAGGGAAGTAAAAACGAGACAGTAAGAGAGGGAATGAAAGGGACAGTTCTGACTGTTGCTGGTTTAAGTAGGTCAGGCACAATGTTGTGATGTCACTCCCAATGGAACTGGCCCGCCGGAACACATGCCACCAGGCACACGCTAGGACACATGTAAATGTCCGACTTGTTAGTTTGTTAAATCCAACTAGCAAGACAACCAGAAGTGGGACAACCAAGTCCGAATGTAAGTAGAGTTCTCTTAGTTCTGACTAGCTCGTGAAAAAGGCCAACACCCCTTAGCTGCCACTGCCTCAGCACAACAAACCTACCGGAAAGCCCCGACTCATTTCTTCCTTTTCCCCCACTCACCTCTCAAAGTCCAGCAGCTGTCTCAACAGCACAACCAGATATACACAACAGACTTATTTAATCTGAGGGGATAAAACAATTCTCTCCTCTTTGCCCCTCCCCACCTCCCTGTATACTTCCTTTATACATGTGTTCTTTCGTCCTTGAACCTAGTTTTCATGTGTTTCTGTGCGTGACTGATAGTTTATCAAAACAACTGTGCCTGTCCTTGTAATGTTGAGATTAGGGGTGTGCAGTGGGTATTAATCAGACTGGGTGAGACCTGCTCTGGTGTTGCCAGCATGCGGGACAAAGACGAGCAGGCAGATCTCTGCTGAGCCATCAGCCGTTCTGAGGACCAGAGAGTGGGAGGGGATGGGGAAACTGTGTGTGTGTGTGTGTGTGTGTGTGTGTGGTGTGTGAAACAAGGTCAACAAGAATAAGATATTGTGCAAATAAATAAAATGTGTTTTATTTCCAGAAAGGTATAGAACATATGATTAAGATATCATGAACTGAGGATTTTGTTATTTTGGCTCTGCATGTTATCCAGCGATTTGATATGATACAATCACAAAGATATTAATGTGCAGAATATCATCTTATAAGAAAAGCACTGCAATTTTCCTACATAATACTCCTACTGCTGTATATACGTAACTTCTTGAAAACATTTTACGAATCTCCATTCATTGAAAAGCTAGCACACAGCAAGAAACAGCAGAAACTATGATTCTTTTTTCACGCAATAAAATGTGTGGAACATTTCATTTTCTAATGATTATATGAACATACAGTCGCGCAATAATTTGTTTCCGGCTTGCCACAATTTTTTCGTTGCAATGTAAAAGAGTGAATAAATGCCTCTCTTGACCCGTATTCTCACATGGGAAAGAGAAGGAAACCCGTGAAGGTGGTTTGCAGGGGCGAGCCAATGACGTGTGTGGATTCCATTAAGTTAGCGTAGACCTGCGCCCCAACCTCGAGCAACACGGTAACTCCGTTGGTCACTGAGTCGCCCCCACTTTGACTATTGTGATCGTACACAACAGCGATCGGGACCTGGTCCTTGTACAGGTACACGTTCATTATGTAGTTGTTGTGTTTGAAGCAGCTTAAGGTGAAGTAGTAGATTCCTTTCACTGGTGCTGTGAAGATGCCTGTCACAGGGAGGTAGGGCATGATTAGGTAGGACGCCGTTCTTACCGCACACACAGGGAACACAAGCGTACTGTACATTCTACCTGTAAACGCGTTGTAAGCCTGTCCTTGGTTCAGCTGAACGTTATTGAACCTCAGAGTGGTTTCCCTGTTGTAAGGGCCTAAGTATCCTCCTCGGAGCCCAGCAGAAAACGCCACAGCTGGTTTGTCTGCATCGAGGAAAGAGAACAAACCAATCTGAGGCGCTCATTCTAGACGCAAAGTCTCCAATTGCCATGGGCCTCACCGATAAACATAACGTAACAGGAACATTAGGATACGTATTCATTACGGCATTGGCATCTGACATTCATTTCGCCATGACAATACCTGCTTTCTTCTCGATCTCCTGAAGCTTCAATTCCAAAGCTGCGATCTTGATCTGGATCTTCTGGATATCTTGGTGATGGGTGGATTTCTGGGTCTGCTCAGTGTCCTGTGCCTGCACCCTGGGACCAGTGGCAAACATAAGCACACCAAGCACTATGACATTAAAGAGAGTCATTGTGCTGCGTTGTTTTCCGTTGAAGTTGCAGCATCTCGGCTCCATCTTTTATACCCTTTTTACGTCGTAGGTTTTAATGATGACACGAGGGGGCGGTCGACAGGAAGTGCATCAGCAATTTATTTCTGTTGCACAATTATTATTGCAGCTTATGCCCTTGAAAAGTTATAACGTATTCTAGTGTCAAAGATAGTAGTGGATATTCCCAAGTATGTTTTGATCTGTCTTGGTGCACAGTTAGCATTTAAATCCCTGAGTAAGACTAGAAAACAACACTAATTGTTTTGTGTATGATGGTAATCCAGGAAACAACCCAAAATATCCCTATACAATGGCACCATTAGGGCGGGTCTCCTAAATACAGACGATATCTAGTCCGGGCCAGATAGATTCTCTATTGACAGTGCTTTTTAATTACGGCCAGAAACTGGTTTTCAAAAGGTGTCGAAAAGGAAATTTCCCAGAGTGTCTGTGCTGAGATGAACTAGATTACATTCTGTAGTTCTTCATAAGCCATGGGATCCAAGAGAAAGCAACGGAGCTGTGAATGGGCCAGGATCATTACCACTGAGTTGGCATCTTTTTTTCTCTCTGGAAAAACATTAACCCTGATTCCCTTTAACAAAGACAGCAACAGCACTACAGTGGGAAATTAAAGACTGGTGGCGTGGGTTAGAGCGGAAGATGGTGGTTGGAGATTTGCGCTAGGGGTTAAGCGTTCGGATCGACTGATTAAAAGAAACCAGCAGCAGATCACGTGGCAGAGATATCATATAAACCCCATCTATCTGAAAGAGAGGCCAGGTTGTGAAAATCTAAGGTGCAAGCCAAAATGCCAGAACAAGACTGTAAAATAATATTGAGATAAATACAACGAACAGAATGGAATCAGCAGCTAAAAAAACATCAGAGGGAACTAGGTACAGTTGGTAGTTATATCCTCATGCCAGAATCCTGGTGATAATTACATTGAAAATAGACAAACATTTAAATTGACTGAGTTTATGTGAACGGTGAGAGAAAGAGAAGGAAAGAGATAAAGAGGTTGAAGAGAGACTGAAGGGCTCGGGTCAGACATTTTGTTGGAATGTCGGACACTAAGAGGGTAGGACCGAGGTGAACCTCCGAAAGCAATGAAAAAAATAGGCAAGGTTAGCGAGAACTTTGGATCAGTGGGATCGAACAGCTTGATTGCAACAGGGCTCATTGTTCAACAGACATCCCTAGAGACGAGGAGGTGTACTTTGCCATATAACAACAAAGGGGCTCGTACACGGGATGGAGTTTGTTTGATTAACGACCCGTCCTCAAGGAAGGACCTGGATAAGATATTCAAACTGAAAAGAATCAGACGAAAGGCTGTGATAAGAAACTCAAATGGTCTAGAACAATCTGAAGACTTTGACTTGGATCTGTGTCGCAGACCACGGGATTGTCTTAGCACGAAGCAGAGTAAGATTGACAAAGCTGACCCGGCAATGCCAAAGTGCCTATTAGAGAATGAAAGCTCGCTTACTCAACTCAGCAGAAGTTGACAATGTGGACGTAATGGTGGACTTGGGCCAGTCGGCCAGTTAACACCCCAAGGTGTGATTCTATCACTGTATCGAATGAAGCAGCAGCTCCCTTCCAATCATCACTGCACTAGAATGATTTACAGCACAGTACAGCAGGCTGAAATGGTTTTAAAAAAATAATAGATTTAATACTTGAAGAGTAGGAGCCAAGAGCCAGAGAGGCAGGGATTTGGATGGGTAGAACTTTTTCATTGATTCCATTGGTGCCACTGCGGCAGTAAAAGATCGATCAAGCACAACAGAAATATTTGTACAATTTCTAATAGAATGTGAACCCATGACGATGAGTTCTGAACAAAATTTTTTATTTAATCAGCACACGTTCAGATATGGAAATGGGAGTGAGGTATTTGGTGAAATGACCCACATGGATACATGAATGAAATCCTCAGAAAGACACTGTATGAAGGATCCCCCCTCTATCGAAAGTGGTGAATTTAAAAGGTTATTCCATTCAAGCCTTAACACCAAAGGTCAAGAAAGGTGGTGCATACCCTTTGACCTCACAAATCACGTAAGGTAAAGATTTAATTTGCCACACATGCTCGAGGCTATATCCTGCCTATTCACACACTATATCTCTGACGCTACAGATTTATTTCTCTACATATTTCACCAAAAATCTTATCCCCAATTCAAGACTGAGGCCCTGCTTCATTGCAGTTACTCCCAAAGGACTCAGGATATGAGATACAGGTCTTCCAAAGCACATCCGATCCCTACTTCCAGTGATTCATCTTGTCAGAGACCTGGACACTTCACCATAGATTGTGTGTGATCTTGTTCATCTTAATGTGTACAGTAGCCATGCACATGCACAAGGACATGCAAACTCATTGGGACGCATGCACACACACACACACACATTGTGCTTTACATCTTTTTGCCAAAATGTTTTTTTTCCCCTTCTGCTCTTAAGTGGCCTCGCTCCTAGCATTTCATTGGTTATTACATCCTTATCGACAAAGCAAATGAAACACTTTTTATTCCCCTGCCTGTCAAACACTGTTCCTGTTTTTCATTCTACAATAATAAGCAGGCTATGGTGTTGTGTCAAACAGGGCTGTTGAGTTCATGATAATATTTTGTTTACTCTAGCTAACCAGGTTATACTGTTGAAATGAACAATTGTGCGGGTTCTTGGCAAAGAGTGCCTGACACATTCATACGTTTCTTTTTCTATTGTGATTTCACATTTTTCCGTAGTTAGCTTATAAACGTTTTCCTGTTACTGAGATATGACCTTTCTATGTCATTTTGACCCGTGAGGCATGAGACAATAAATCACACACGCACATAAGCATGAACAGATTTACCTGTATTCATTTCAATGGTCTGTAACTGAGATACATGAGCTTTCTATGTCACAGTGACCTGTCTGTGTGGTGTGGGACACTTAATCAGACAAGCACACACACCCACATACAGATACATTTGTTTGCATTTTTATGGTTTGTTGAAGGGCTTGAAGGAAGTGAAGGGCCTACTTAAGTAGACTACACAGGCCTTCTCACAGTGGTCAGAATGTTCTGCCATAAAATACAGTAAAAAGGAACTAAAAGAGATCTGGAAACTTTGCCCAAAACACACAGAAGATTTTCTTACTAATATGCATAAGTCTTATGCTACATAAGAAATACGTTAATGCCAATCATTTGACCAGTAAGTGTTTACTTACTTTAAACCTATATAGCATTGAGGTAAACACAAAACAGAAAGATCCCCCCCATTCAAATCATCCCACGCAGCTTCAATTCTCTTAAAGTCAGGCTCTGAGGTGACTGATATATCAACAGACATCAAGGAAATATTTGGACACTTACACAATTTAAAAATGTTGGCTCTGTACGCCACAACAATGGATTTGAAATGAAACAACCAAGATGCAATTGAAGTTCAGAATTTCTGCATTCATTCAAGGGGTTGAACAAAAATATGAAACGTTGAAAGTATAAAAAAATTAGGAATTGTACCCATTTTCATACACAGTCTCCTTATTTTAGGTGCTCAAATGTAATTAGACAAATTTACAGAGTCATAAATAAAATTTTCAGGTGAGATCAGGTGATTGACTCGGCCATTGTAGAATATTCCACGTTAAAAAACTCCTGGGTTGCTTTAGCCATATGTTATGTGTCACTGTCCATCTGTAAAGTAGAACGCTGTCCAATTCGCTTTTCTAAATTTGGATAAATCTGTGCAGACAATACATCTCTATACACTTCAGAATTCATCCGGCTACTTCTGTCTTCTGTCACATCATCAATAAACATTAGTGACCCAGTGCCATTGGAAGTCATGCATGCCAATGCCATCACACTGCCGCCACTGTGTTTTACATGGTGATGTGGTATGCTTCAGATCATGAGCTGTTCCAAGCCTTCTCCAAACTTTTTTCTTCCCATCATTCTGGTACAGGTTTATCTTAGTGTCGTCTGTTTTAGGCAGTTCCTGGTTGACAAATGCATTATGCCATTGACTAGCCCTCATGTTCCCCAAACGTGAATCCAATTAAAAACCACTGGGACGTTAAATATCATGCATCCGCCGCTGCCACGAAGTGCCACAGACAGTCAAGAAGCTCACTGATGCCCAGATCCAAGTCTGCGAGGTGATCCCACAGGACAACATCCGCTGTCACATCAGGAGCATGCCCAGATGTTGTCGGCAGTGCATACAAACACGCGGGGGCCAGACACACTAATGAGTCAAATGATGAGTTGCCATCATGAAATTCACATAAGCTGGAACAGCCTGTGATTTTATTTGTTTACATTGATTTTTGGTGTGAGTTTGAATCCAGTCATTATGGTTTCCATTGACCTTTGTGACATAATTTTCTTCCCAACTATTTTCACAGTGTACTGCAAAGATTGATGGTTTTACGGTTTCGTGAAGCACAACCTAAATGTTTTAATTATGATGGCCACATCATGGTGTTAACAAAGTAGCTATACTATTCAGAACTACAACCCTTTTTCCAAAACATTTGGGATGCCGTGTAAAATGATAAGCAAAAAAGAATGCAGAATGTTGTGCAAATTATTTAAACTATATTCCATAGAAAATATAACAAAGACACCATATCAAAAGATATCAAATATTTTTTGGTTTAAAAAAAAAGACTTGCCCACATTAAATTTGATGCCAGCAACATGTTTCAAAGAAGCTCAGAGTCTGAAAGACTGAAAGGGTTGTGTAATGCTAAAAATGAACGTGGTGGAACATCTCACAACTAATTTGGTTATTTGACAACAGGCCTGTAATATGATTCGGTATTAAAAGGGCATCCCAGATAGGATGAGTCTTTCAGAAGTATTGATTGGGGAAAGTTTGACCACTCTGTGAAAGACTGCGCAGGCAAATAGTGCAATATTTGCAATATTTACCCTGTACGTTGAAGCATCCACTAATGCAACTAAAAACTCTACCATGCAAAAAAGAAACAATATATTAAAAAAGATACAGAATCACTGCTGCCTTCTCTGGGCCCAAGCTCAATTTAGATGGACAGAGCTAAAGTGGAAAACTGTCCTATGGTGTGACAAATCAAAATGTAAAACTTTTTGGAGGAATCACGGACGATGCATCCTTCTGGCTAATAAGGAGAGGGACCCTCCGGCTTCTTATCAGTGCACAGTTCGTGATGGTATGGGGGTGCATAAATGCACATGACATGGGTGACTTGAACATCTGTAAAGGCACTATTAATGCTAAACAATATATACAGGTTTTGGAGCAACATATATTGCCATCCAGACAATGTATTTTCAATATGTGATATGCTGTCTTGGTACAACATATCAGCCAGCATCCAAAACCCATTCCATGACTCACTTTCCAGACTGGGAACTCCAATCCTTAGACATCCTTTTGTAGGCTTTTAATCTGAATACTTTTTTTTTTTTACTTCGAGATTTGTAAATTTTTCTTTTGGCACATCACCAAATAGCATGGTGTCTGCTTCACAGCTGTAACCAGAACCTTGGAATGCATGTGCGTTTTGTTTCACAAGCCATTTCAACGTCAGGCACATACCATCACTCAAAATAGGGGGGGAGCCAAGAGCAACACAGCAGCGATCCCTAATATCCCATCGCCATTTAATCGTTAGGCTACCGTTGTTGTGGGCTGTTTAGAATAGTGTTGTGCATTAAGAATACATTTATTAAGACAGGGGTTTGATCTTGCTCACAGAATCGATAAAACATTTGATAAAATCATAATCCTCCCCTAAATCGGAGTAACGTAACTATACCCGTGTCGTTTGATTGACGGGTCCATATTTTTTATAAGATTTTTCGATCAGTGGAAGGACAGTAAAAAGCTCTCTGAGGACGAACGGTTAGCGAAATATAACGTGGAAGAAGGTGGAAGAAAGTGCAATTTTTAGAAAGACTGTATGTCGGGAGCATCCAAGAAGGGAACACGTGTGAAAAGAACGCACTGAAGATTTTGCACATTTGCATTTTGTTTTTCGTAATTTTCTCAGATTTTATTCTTGATTTAGGGTAAGTAGTCTGTTATTTCAGTACATTGATGTGTAGATATTGCTTGTGCTTCATTTTTCTCAAGTCATTTTAGACATGTCTTTTGTATTTTTTATTCTAATATAACAACCTATCCATGCAATTAAAAACCATAGCCTAAATCTATCAGACAGCATCATTTGTTGAATCGAGTGCGAACATATTTCCATTTATTTACGAAGTTAGGATTCCAAGAATTTATGTGTTAACCCTTTCGATTCGGCAACTGTGCATAATAATGGATTTTGTTACGATCATTTCAGCTGCCTCCAATGTTTATGCTGAATTAAACCATGCACTGGTCTATGCTATTAGTAAACATTACGACGCCTGGTTCAGCAGACGTTCTGTTGATCATTACTAGCAATGGGACAGAGATACAAACGAAATTATATAACATTTCAGTCAAGTTCGAATTGGTAGGTGGGTGTGTGTGTTTATCCACGCGCACATGTCACGTTGCCATTGACGGTCTTTGTTCAGAGTTTTCACTCACTAGACAGAGCAGAAACCCCAATAAAACCAGACAGAAGCCTCGAAAGCTTGTTTCCGAATACTGCCCTTGATTGAATTACACGAACAACGTACGCATGAACTTGAACTCGAGGGGCTTTAGCTGGACGCGCCCCGCCCACTCCGATCTTGTATTCCAGTTATGTGGTAATGTTTTTGCATGTAGCAAGTATTACTAATTTGGCTATTGTATGGTTTTCAGAAATCTTCTGTTATTGTGTGATTCGGGGGAGGGGTATGAAGCTGTTGTCGCACTGTATACGTTCACGCTACGGGGTGAAAATGTCAATGTCAAACGCGAGCTGCATGTCGACTCATCAGCGTTGCGTTCATGTTGTTCTTTGTGCATTTCAGACAGCTCCGGCTGCTACAACAAATAATCTTACATCTACCCCATGGCAGCAACATGACAGAAACAATTATCCTCTGATGTCTACCTCAAAACATACAATTAAATGATTGGTCTTAATGCAAATCAAAAACAAAATTATGAATTATACTTTTTTAACCTGTCTACATCTTAAAAACGTGGAACGTATTTACCCTCTCTGTTTGTGTTTTTCTTGTCATGGAAGACTTACTTCTTTAAAACATTGTGTAAAAAGAAATGTGTCTCTCATGGAATTACATACTAACAAAAGGACTATCAGGATATGTTTAATGATTGCCATATTTGCTATAAGCTGATAGATGATCTGTTTTTAGTGACACTTTAATGTATTAATCACCTGTTTAAGTGAATGTCTTAAAAGTGTTGTTTTTTTGTATGTTACAGCCCAGTGGAAAAATATTGAATCAGCAGAATTAGATTGAGCAAGGAAAGCACCACTCATGGAGTTTGACTGTCTCAGTCTTCTATAGTTCGTATTGGATGTTATCCAATCCGTTTCAACACACATTTGTCACTGGCTGTACGCAAGTCGCAAGAACAATGATTGATAGGCAGTTTAGGCTAGACTTCGATCATATTTGGGTTACCTAGGCAGTGGCGGCTCCTGATTGGCTGAGTAGTCAGGTTGGTGCCGAGTGGTGAGCTGCACTTTTTATTCTAACAGACCTGCGTCAACTAGTAACTGGCATTCCAAGTCAATGACAGTTGGTAATTACATAGTTATATGACTAGTTACCTTTTCCGCTGACCACTGAATTTAGAAAGATATCTTGTAGAAATGGAGCTAAAAACAGGGGTCAAATGAGAATCATCGAATTTGCTCCTGGGTCATGACTGCGGTCCAACAAAGACTTCTCGAAACCTTCAATGGAGTAAATATCGTAATCACCTTGAACAGGGGTGAAATATTGTCCAGAACCTGTCTTTGGACTTGGCCACTTCCAGTTTGTGGTATATTTGCATGGTGTTATTCATATAGCTTTATTGACATGATAGCATGTGTAGCTTACGTTAGTATTGTGTTTTCATCTAATATGCTAACCTGACCTGCATGCTTGCTGATGAAACGGTATTCCAATATGGCTTTTTTCATACCAAGTGGTCTACGAGAAGTTACACATTCAGAGACCTGGACAATAGTTTCAATGCCCCAAACTGGTAAAAAGAAATCAACGCTGTGAAGTTACTTTGAGAAAATCACTCATTTAACACTATTTTTATGATTTGTTGAATAAAAACAAATATTTCTGTCATTATGTGTAAAAGGCCAATTATAAAATGCTGTATCCTATCGCGTGTAGGCCTACACTACACCGGTGTTTCCCAAACACTTTGCCCCCTGGTCCCCCAAAACGGAGTTGTCCAAGCCCAGCTGCTAAGTTTCCTCCCTGGCTTGGATGCCTGTGCGCATGCACCCTGGAGCACACACCCCAACACCACTGCACCAACCAACACTCAAGCCAGCGCCTCTGTTCTGTGACTGGTGGCCCTGATATCACATGCATGTTCATACACACAGTTGCTTATAGGCACATTTTGCACAGAGATATTGAGACATTGGCATACCCAGTGGTGGGTGGGGTAGAGTAGAGAGCTCAAGGTCTTATTTAAATTAGGTCGGAGTATGCCTAGCCTACTCTACTATTATTGGACTATTAGCCATTTAAGGCATTGGGAATCTCTACCAAGCCCCCTACTGTACTGACGTCTCCACTTACCACTGCTGGTACATGTGTGCTCGGCTGACTGTGGCAGTGAGTTGACTGTGTTAACGTCTCAGGCTTTGCCCCGACTTCTTAGCTGTGTTGCAAACTGACCGTGTTGTCTGTTAAGTGTAGACGTGGGTCTACAGTGGAGCCCTACTCGCTAGACCGTCTGAAGGTAACGTGGCTGCTAATTCACAGACACAGCCGTCGCGTCCCCCCGTTAGTTCTGTCGAATGTGTCGGTCGGTTGACTGTTGACAGTGTCCATCGCGCCACAGCTGTTTCTTTCAGTAGTGTTCACAGCGAACCTATAGCTGCGCCGACTGCTAGTGACTTTGTCTGTGACTGGGAGTTGCCTGTAGCCAACACGCTACCTGTCCGTCTCGTTAGGCTGTGCCAACCAACTGTATCAGGATAGGTCAACAATGTTTCTTAATCTGGCTGTGTTGTTGACTGTCAGTATTGTTTTGCAGTAAGTCAGTGAGTTACCAGTCTCTTTCTATGTGCAGCAGTGTACTTTTTAACAGTGTTCCCTGCTGTGCCCAGTGGCCCAGGTCCAGACATAGATACAAAGCCAGTACAATGCTCTGTCTGTTCCCATTCTGCACATGCAGATACTCACCTATCATCCTCACACACATTCAGCATAACCCTATTTATATTAATCCCTAAACATGCATCTCTCCTTCATTCATATATTTGTCACCGGGTCCAGTTGGCAATGGGTGGCAGGGAGGTACCTTGTGGTGTTTCGGTGTATAGCGGTCAGGTATGTGTGTGAGTGGGTTTGAGTGGGCTGGTTCTGCTCTGAGGTACTGTATGCTGTGTTTGTTAATGTGGGGCTGTAGATCTATTTTAGGTCAGCAAATGTATAAAATGATGTCTCTCTTAACTGGCACTGACCAGTGTTTGACATTACTGTCTTTATGAGTAATCTATTCCATTTTAAATCCAGCGTTTGAATCAATATGAATGAGTGTCAATCTAGCATGACACACCAGTGCTTTGATAAGCAGTAGCGTACGTTGAGAGGTGGAAAATGCACGCACCTTCGCACAGGGGTTCTGGCACGCCGACAGCTTTCAAGCTCAGTCTCACCCTTAATTATGTGCTGTTCCTCCATCGATTGCGTGAATAATTGCTAGTCGACATAGTTTTCATTACAGAAACAAAGGCATGTTTTTAATGATCAGACAGGGTGGCAGGTTTATCAAGGTTTCCTAATAAGATGTGGGGAAGAAAATAAGAAAATCAGCCGGGCACCATATGATCACATACTGTGCTAGCTCTCAGTCTCAACAGCGATGGCTTGAATAATAGTCAGAAGAGATTTCTAGACAGAGAGCATGCCTGGTTGGACATGGAAGCTAGCGTTTATACCTGGTTCTGGTTAGGCTACTCGGGCTAGGCATGGACC
>JACXGJ010005600.1:0-38314 GCA_016801105.1 Esox niger | reverse complement strand
TCTCGGTGGTCGGACCATGGTATATCTCGGTGGTCGGACCATGGTATATCTCGGTGGTCGGACCATGGTATATCTCGGTGGTCGGACCATGGTATATCTCGGTGGTCGGACCATGGTATATCTCGGTGGTCGGACCATGGTATATCTCGGTGGTCAGACCATGGTATATCTCGGTGGTCGCGGGGATGTAAGGGTACAGTAGGTTAACTGTCAGCCTGTTGGGATTGGCCTGCTGGTGCGACTCTGGAGCCCCCCCTTCTTCCACCATTGAACTAATCAGAATTTGGATGTACTTTCAGGATTGTTTGGTGTGTTGCTATAGGTGGTCTGCAAGCTACCGATAGCGTTGTTACTAGTGGCGTAATATGGACTTTTTGAACAGCATACTATACCAGGAATTGTCTTTAGGAAACGGGAGACTTGGCTTCCACCTTTTACCCTCCACCTTTGAATCTGAGAGGTACAGGGAACTGACACATAGCGCCCAGGAAGCAACTCAGCATCAGAAATTACCCCCCCCACCCTTTCTTTTTACCTTGTGGACTCCGTGACACCTTCTCTCACCTTTGTGACCAGGTCACGCTGCTTTTCCCGCTCTTCCATGAGCATGCCTCTCCACAGCAGGTTCAGGATGGAACCGTGGAACCCCTCCTCATTCTCCGGGATCTCAACGATTACAACCGCAGGTTCTCCGGACAGCCCAGATCTGTGAGTTTAGCAAACAACATCTCAGTGTACTTGAAGATAATGATTATTTTCTATATTAGATTTTGGTTAAACAGAGAAATAATTAATTTATCTAATTATTATTCATAATAATTGTGATTCAAACACTACTAATATTATGTAATCTAGTCATTATTAATGTTATGTCATCTAGTCAAAGAACTGCTTGAATCATTTTACCACACTCTGCGACATGTCGATGTTCATACGAGTTGGCATGACGGCCTGGCATCTATATTTGGGACCTGGCAGCCAGTGTTCCTCCCTAACACTGACTTCTCTGTATCAGCTGATGGACCGGTTGCGTGATGTTCCCACATTGCTGCGCCACCTCTTCAGGGAGATGTTCTCCGTGGGGGGGCTCTTCTGGATGTTCCGTATACGTATCCTGCTGTGTCTGGTTGGGGCCCTCGCCTATCTGGCATCGCCGCTGGACTTTATCCCAGAGGCTCTGTTTGGCCTCCTGGGCTTCATGGACGACTTCTTTGTCATCCTCCTCCTCTTCATCTACATCTCCATCATGTATCGAGAGGTGGTGACCCAGAGACTGGCTGGATGATTCCGCTACGCCCATTTAGCTCAAGTCAAACTTTGTCTGCTCCACCGCAGGCACAGAGGGGTTTTTTATGTGAAGACAGAATGTCAGGTCTGGAGTGTCTGATAATGATGTTTTAGGTTTATAACCCTCTGTGAGGACTGTGCTCTCTGTTGCTTTGGACTGGATTTCCACCCCTGGAGTGGGGACTAGATCCTGGGTCTACTGGCATAATGACATCTATTATTGGCAAGAGTCCTGTAGTTTTGAAATATTGAGATTAATGCCACAATGTCTTATTGTTTCATCTGTTAAAATGGGAACCTATTTTATCCACTAATCCAAATTTTTTTGGGAGAAATTGGCTTACCAGGCGAGATTATTTGCTGTTCTAGTTTTATATGCTGTCCTTTGTACAGTTTGTGCGTGTATGGGCCTGAAGCATGGCTGTGGCATCTAAAATGTGACATTTCAAGCAGGCTTTAATGTACTGTGTGCAATGTGAAATAATATTGTTATTAAGGTAAGAAAACCATAAACCACTTTCACTATGTGTACTTCTGTCACGGAATACCGTTATGCTGTGTTTTGTAATGTAGCAACCGCACAATCCTAATAACAACCGTGCAGTTGTCCTCAGAGAAAAAACATTTCAATTTGCATACCGAAGTTGAATCCCTCATGTGAAATCAACAGGAATCTGTTTTATGAGTCACGTACCTTTGTATATTTAACGTTATAACCCTTACATACAGAAGGTCTACATTTTGACATGCCGTCATTTTAATTTCTTTTTCTTATGCCCTATATTTTCTCAGCTTGATTACTCACAGGTCTGAAGCCTGACTTGAAACGCATGGTGAAGTTGTACTGTCATTCAAATCATGCATTTAAGTGAAAGTTACAGTTGCAAACACAAATAAATTGCATGCAGGGATTTCAAGTTAATATTTATAGAGTTGACGATGTCCCCCAAAAACTTTGTAGCGCTTCATGGAAACCTCAGGTTTATGTTTGGTTAGCCCTGGCAAAGGGATTAAACTAGTCTCCAGGCATTTGTCCTGGTGCTTGAATTGGTAACTTAAAGGTTACATTTGTCCGTCTTAAAGGGTCATGTCTAGACGGAAACCCACTTATGTCAAATTGATGTCAGGTTTTTAGTTTTTGTGCATTTCAGCTAACCTATACTCTTACTTCTGTAACCAACTATCCTATCCAGCTGCATTAATTGTCCTTACATGCTCTGAAAAGTAAATTCTGAGAAGTAGCTCCCATCTACTCGAAGTTATATCAAAGCTGTGGGACATACGGGTTCTCCTAAATAACTAGAAATGTCAGATATTTGCACCAGTGCTACTTGTTGTTATCTGAATAAAGATTTATTGTAATGTTATTTAGTTGAGGGAACATATTTTT
The DNA here is from genome assembly GCA_016801105.1 of Esox niger. NCBI lineage: Eukaryota > Metazoa > Chordata > Actinopteri > Esociformes > Esocidae > Esox > Esox niger. The sequence goes on along the minus strand of JACXGJ010005600.1, from coordinate 35,637 downwards.
ATTTCACCTGAAATTCCTTACTTTGGCCAGGCACTGGTTTACTTTGTCTTAATGAAACTATTGCCTGGATGGATTATCTGGTCATTGTTACAGAACTGTATGTGTTGGTTCTATGGGTGGGGAGCCTGACATTGACATGGTAATGGGACAGAACCAGGAGAGAGTTTAGTTTAATTGAAATAAGGGTAGGAGGCATCCATCACTAAGAAACTAGTCAACAGGGCGGAACATCCAACTTCATTAGCGTGTGTGTGCAGTGACATTGACTGGGGGGGACAACCGGTAACGTCCCGGGCCCTGGCCTCGTGAGGGGCCATTTGGTTGTCTTAAATATAACTATTTATTAGTCAGTCAATCTTGGTATTTAGTACTACCTAGCTAAAACAATAAACATTTATGACCTGTTTTATGGACAGTAACATCATTGCTATTTATACTTTTTTTTTGGCCTGTGGTTTGGATCCTAAACGTAAAATGTTGTTCCGGGCCCTGTGAATCCTGTTGGTGTCCCTGTGTGCGTCTTTGTCCCCCTGTGAACTCAGGCAGGACGTGTGTGGTCCAGGTCTATCGACGTGGGGAGCCGGAGAACATTCATTTCAGGGTTAGGGTTATGTTCAGGTCTCCACAAGAACAGGTAAACATATGTGTGTATATATGTGGGCCCTGGCCGTTCGCATCTCAAGGGCAGAGCAGATTACTATAACAACCCCCTATCCTCTTATGGTTTTGCTACTGTTATTAGAGCTGTTGTTGATTGGCAGTTGACCACTTCTGTGTGGCTGGGTTGATCAAGTCAAAGCACAGGACAATTACTGACACTAAAGTGTTTTGGTCTATTCACTGCAATATTTATGTTTATGAGATTACGCATTTGCTCTAGGCCTTGGGACCCAAAGTACTACTGGTTTTCATTCTAGCCCTCTAAATACTGACTAATTTAGACCTGTGACAACAGGTGAATGCAATAAACGATCAAGTATGATAGAAAAAAGGCATTATTCTGCGTCTCTAGGCATGGAGTTGAGAGTCCTGCATTAAGGCAACTGACCTGTGTAGCAGCTGTATTGTCTTGTAGTCGTGAGCAAACACCAGATGGCAGTATTGTCCAGCTTACTATGACAAGACTGGCCGATATTCTGAAAGTACAAGAAGATTGCAAAGGTTGATCGACACAGCGTATTGTTTGCTTTACCCACATTTTCTCTGAGAGGTGGCTTCCTGGTAATTAATAGTATTTTACTTACTCACACAACTGACAATAATCTTGAGTTAAATCCATTATAGTGGAATCTATAGAGATGAACAGAGGACAGAATTTGGATGCCAATCCAAGGATGGACCTTGATTGTTTTCACCACTTCAGATTAGTTGACATATTTGGACCTCCAACAGGTTAAGCCATGTTAGGATTGCATGACTTGGGGAATGAATCAATCAACTTGAAATTGCTTTGTTAGTGCTACCACAGAGACAGATAAAGAGATGCAATGTTTGTCTATGATTCCATTCTCCCTGTATATTTAAGAACAATTATGGCTTTTTGCCACCAGAAAAACAGGTAGAAAAAATAACATGGACCAATAATGACTCTCCCATTAAAACGTTTGACCCACTCACCAATTTATTTGATCCTTCCACCAATCCCACTGACACTCCCACCAATGCCTTTGACATTGCCAACAATGCTTTTGACCCTCCCACTAAATAAATGATCCTCCCACCAATGTCTACACCCTCACAGCAATGCTTTTGACCCTCCCACTAAATAAATGACCCTCCCACCAAAGTCTACACCCTCACAGCAATGCTTTTGACCCTCCCACTAAATAAATGACCCTCCCACCAAAGTCTACACCCTCACAGCAATGCTTTTGACCCTCCCACCATTGCCTTTGACCCTCCCAGCAATTAACCAATAACTTCTCACCCCAGTTCTCTTGACACACACATTTTTCGACACTCTACAGCTACAGTATGCAGTTACCAATATCCTAGAGTAAACCATGTTTCTGTTACCCCTTTCAGAGAATTCAAAGCCATGGGTCCACTTCCTTTCTGAAGTATGTACTGGACTATAACAAGTGTATATCAGAGAAACAGAGAGAGGAACTCTGTTAAATACTAAAAATAGTTACTCAGATCTGTGCTGGTTGGATGTGAAACATAACTGGCATAGTTTAGCCCTCTTGTGGCTCCACACACATTGGCTATTAGTCATAAAGTATACAAAAACGTACCCTCGTCCATTCCAATCAACCATGTTCCCTAAACTTCAAAGAGAATAGAACTTGGCATCATTTAGCGGGCTTTTATCACAGTTCCGCCTGGTTCTGTTTCTATGGAAAAACGCCAACTATGAAACTGATGAAACTGGTTTCATATGTAATCGCTGTAAAAATCCCTTTTCATTAGAGGAAACCAAAATGTAGGTGGAGAGAAACATCAATTATGCTCTTCAGTTAACAGTTGCCCAAATGAAAGGTTAATTTTTGTCAATTAGAAATAAATGCGTATATTTTATTTTTGTATCCGTTATTTAACCAAGGTAGTCAACTGAGAACCAATCCACATATTCAATGACGAACTGGCCAAAAGAATTCAACTGCAACATGTGAAAACATCAGAACCAATTGAATAATGTTACAAAAATACTAATGGACTAACACTGTATAAACCCCGTTGGCTTCACTTCAACCATTAGAAAATACAGAACTAAGCAACATCCATCGTTTGGGAGAAACTCAACTCGTCTTTTCAGAGCTCTTTTTAAAGTGACTAGATAATAGAAAGAAAATGGCTAAAATTGTGTGTGTCCAATGAGTGCAAAAACCCAGAAAACAAAAGCAGATCCACAAACGCGAGGCACGAACACGTCTGAGGCAGGTGTGTTCACTCCTCAGGTAACCTGTGGAACTCAGCTTTGTCACAAACCTATGTGTCTGGTAAACATTACATTACAGGCAAGAAACGTCCAGGAACTGTGGTATTAGAAATGGTGGAGAAATGTGTTGCACAAATCTCTTTATTTTCGTTCAACCAACATTTTCCCCGTAGTATTTCAACCAACATTTACCCGCCTTAACGTAGCCTCTTCGCGCGTGACCTAGCCCCAGTGCCGGCGCTGTAATGTAGGCCTACTCAATACAAGCAAAAGGGCTAAACTAAATTTCAGCCAACGTTACTGTAGTTAAAGGCATAATTCGTCCTAGATTGATATTTTCATGAAATAACACCTGTCTTGAGTAGTCCTTGAACACCAATGGAGTAATTTTTCACAAGGCATTATTCAACTCTGTCCCAGTCTGGAATTAGCTAAATTAGCATCGTCCTAATTCATTATTTGAAACAAAAGCTGCATTGCAAGCGGAAACTTACTTCAAAACACTTCCAGCGAAGACTAGTTGTGTCGTTTACAAAATAAATCGTCTATGTAGCATTCCTCTTAATAATGTTTTCGTTGTCGCTATATAAATCTCATTATCAACTGAACTGATACTTCCTATGGTTAGCTACCTGTCAGTTTTGTTCACAATGGAATCAATATGCGTTTTCAAGTTTCAACCATAAACACAGGTCTCGTAGACATTCAGTTGGAGTAGGGTGACGGGCCAGCAGTTTTGCGAGCAGCGTTATGTTAGATCCGATGTGATGAACGGTGCCACTTTCTGTGGACTCGCGGGTCCACGCGCCACGAGTTGAAATGTGTTGGTCTCTTAAGGGCCCGCCGCCCAAGTCGAACAATGTACAGTGTTCATATTGTTCAACCAATTAAACACTCATTCATTGACAACATCGATGTATGACAGGAAAAAAACAGGAATATAAATACATTATTTGTGTTTCCCTGGAATTATACAATTTTACCTCCAAGCGTGGAGGAACGTTGGTGCCATTGTGGGTTTATCTGGTGGGTGTTATGTACGCAAGAGGAGAGTGAATTTATAGTACTGGAGTTTATACTGATTTCACTGGCTACCTTCGCACATGCACAACTGGTCATGTTTTAATTGAATGGAAATCGTAATGTGTGATTTTATTTTTAAATTATTACAATATAGCCTAATAATTATAACAAGAATAATACTGCACTCAGATGAGCACTGCAAATAATCTGCTTACCCAGACAATTACATTTATATACATTTATTCTTTTTTACAAAAACCTCTGTAAAGTAATTTTTAGAGGACAACACAAACCGTGCTTCGCCAGAGCGTTATTGTTACTATGGTAACCAACGCAAAGTCAGCGGTGATGTCTGTGGTGTGCACACCCCGACATGGGCGTGTAAATCACATTCCCTTTTCCAATTCGTTGCGCAGCGTTTATCATTCTTTTGGATTATTCCTTGTTCTATAGGTCGCAGTGGCCAAAATCACCGAGTCAAATTATTTTGTTTATTTACATTGCCAGTTTAGATTGTTTATCGAATGGACAGATTGCATATACAATGTACTATATTTGCCTATATCAGTAATTTGTCCTAATATAATACTATTCACTTCCCCTTCTCTGCGTGAGAGGTGACAACTCTAGTGTCAAAGTAACTTCATTAGTAACACTGAACGAAGCTGCTTATGAACAGCAGAATCCTTGTCAGATTTGAGCCACAGAAATGGGGTGTAACTTTGTAGCAAGGTGCAACATGACAGCTTTTCACTCTCGACCCATGACCTTTCACCGGAATGCATGCTTTTAAATATGAATTACAGTTGTCTTTTTCAGATCACAGTAACTTATTTTACTTGCCAAAGAAATTTAAGATTGAGAATACCGTAAACTACATAAAGAAACATCCAGTCCTGGGCATACTGTTGTTGATCAAATGTAAACAAGTATGAAGATAAAACATGCTTATCTGGCCAAACCATATCTTTTAAATTTGTTAGCATTTCAAATCGTTTAATGTCAGTGATTGAGGGATAATTCTAGTCATGACAAGGCCTTGACATACATTTTCTGTCTCTGTTGCCAAACTATGCTGTCATGTTCCTGTACAGCTCCCCATCTGGCCTCAAGGGTGTGGGAGGGAGCCAGTACTTTGACTGGAAATCTGATGTGACTTGTTCATCTCTGTTATTTGGAGAAAAAGACATTCATACTGTGTATTCCTACAGATGTGTGCTTGCATGTGTTTCTGGGAGTTGAGTGCTATACTTTCTCTATGCGTGCGTCTGTTTTCTAGTTTTCTGTATTACTGTCTTTATGATTGTAAAACAAAGAAAATTAAGCCAAGTTAGGACATTTGTCTGGTTTCCCTGACTTGGAGTTAAGGTTAGGCTTAGCATTTGGGCTGTGGTTAAGTATAGTCATTCATGGGTTATGTTCGGGGGTTAAGGTTAGCAGGTTAGAATTATGGCTGTGGTTAAGTGTAGGCATTAGGGGTAATGTTCAGAGGTTAGGCTTAAGTTCATGCAGAAAGGTTATTGATATTAAGTTCAGGGTTAGGGGTTACAGATTTTCTTTTTATTGTACTACTTTGCCGGTGCTTTGATAGTTAAACCAACAAGTGTGTGTGTGTGTGTGTGTATAGTGCCCTGTTTGAAAATTGTGCACTTATGTAGGGGATAAGCAGCCATTTGGGACTTGGCTCTGGCTGGACTATTGTGCGTTCAATAGGCTGAAATAAGGGACACGTATTCCAGGAGGAGCAAAAACACACAGGGTGACATCCTGTCAAACCACGCACAGCTCTTTCACAACTGCCAGGCAGCGCATGAGTAAGACCAAGGAGGCGTGCGGTGCATTATGGGTAATGAGGATCACATGCCAGTCAGTCTTGTAATGTGTCCGAGTTGTCAACGCAGAGTGAGCTGCTGGCCACATTACTCGCATCCCAAATGACACCACGTTTTCTATTTAGTGCCCTTGCTTTAGACCCGGGCCCAGTGCAGTAGAAAGGGAACAGGGTGTTATTTGGGACACATCCACAGAGATATCATAATGTGGAGCTCACTTCTCCAGGCAGACGTCCCAGTGTCCACAGGGCTGACTGTTAATGACATCCTCAACCCTGGTGATGTGTCCTAGCGTCCCAACAGCAGCTTGGGATGTGTTGATATGAGAGAGTATTTGTCACTCGGCTGAGTATAGATCAAGTAGATTTGGATAGTATTGCATCAGACCATTACTGTAGTTGATCTATCACAGATCTAGTATAACATTGATCTCCATATCTGTATTGCAGGTTTCTTTGACCTGTGCCGTAATTTGCCTTGAACATTTCAGATGTGTAGGCTTTATAACCAAATTTAAATACTACATTTTATTTACTGTTGTGAATGGAGGTGATTGGGATTTAGATGCGCTGCTATCCAAAGCTTTGTGTGTGACAAATAGAAGGTGCCCATATTTTCCTGTTTTACACATTGAGTGTTCCAGGAAGCACTTCACGGCCCATAATCAGCCATTACTCATGATGACCCTGTAGCAGCAGGGGTCAGGTGATCAAGTGCAGATGTAACCTACCTGCTGTAACCCTGAAGGTTGCGTGTGCTCGTATGTACTGTGTGTGTATGCAATGCATGTTGTCTTCTCTCTAGAGGGGCCTGCTCCCCCAGACCAACATGTGTTCCTGTTTTACTTTTTCTGCATTTACTAAGACCCAGGAAGTGCTGATGCTGTCATCCTGTCAACAGCCCTGACACAGACCAGACACCTGCCATAAATGCTGTAGGTTCTTTGGTAGTTCTGTAACAAAAGAAATGTGGCGTGTGGAAAACAGACCAAATAATGTGAAAGGCGGAAGGATCTCTGTGTTCCCTGATAGCAGTAAAAGTTCTCTATGGTTTTGGGCATCTTCAGCTGGACAGAAGTGGAACCCCGCGGAGGTCTTGCTGAACAGTATCATCTCTCCTGCCCATCATTCGTTGCTTTTAGTTCTTCTTTCTCCCTCTCCCTTAATGTTGACCTGACATGCAAACCCTCTCCATGCTAATATCACTCATTTGGAGTAACTTGCTCTTTTGACAGATGACAAACTCGGTTTCCCCTCTGCCTGTGTGACTCATTCAGATGTTTTAGCCCCTCTTTTTGGTAAGGTCATCAGCCATAAAAGAATGTTCTAAATATAAGATTTCTCCTAAATTAAATTATAACTCAATGAGGTCATTTTGCTCCAGAGGAAACAAACATTCCATTCCAGAACCCACTCATACCTTCTTTATCCGTTTTTAATTGTGCAGTTCTGTCCTTCTCTGTGGGGAAAGAGACCTTATAATGTAACCAGTCTGCAGTCTTGGCCTGTCTTCTTATTTTACAGGAACGATGGATTTGACAGACTTGGGAGTGTAACGTTTCTTCTGTTCAAAAGAAAGTAGCTGTCCATCTATGCCATTCTTCCACTTCTTTCATTCCTCATAAAATTGCATAAATGTCTAACTAGAGAAATAAATGCTGAAGTTAAAGTGTGATTATCTAATTTATCCATCTTAAACCACAGAATTGAGAATGGCAGGAATGTTAAGAGCAGTTCTATATGTCAGAAGATTAAACCTGTGTACTATTATCTTTGTGGTGTACGTGGCTTTAAAACATCTGCATTCCAAATGGCACTCTGATCTCTTCACAGAGAAAGGTCAAAAGTAGTGCGCTACGAAATAGGGTGCTGTTTGAGAGTCTTCCATTGTCATATTGTCTTAGTGGCGAGGCTTTAATTCATAGCAGTCCCTCGGTCTGACATCATCTCCGTAGAAACAGTTTGGTCAACGTAGCGCGTTCTCCAAACAAATACAGAGATGGATTGATCAAAGCCATCTGACTCCAACCAGCCTTAGCAGTCTGATAGGGTGATTAGCTCATCAATTTCCAAAACAAATAGAAGCCCCTCCCCTGTTCCGTTGGGTCTTTAGTTTCTAGCTGGGAAAATAATAACATTTTCAACTTCTCAACCAGAAAGACATCTTTTCAACGTCTTCTCAACCAGAAAGTCATCTTTTCAACATCTTGTGCTTGTAGGATTGAATTGATGTGGGGCAGCCTTCTCCCAACACAAAGACCGAATCAGCCTTGTATTTTGCAGCTGTTTTAGTATTAAGTAGTAGGTGGTGGTCAGAAAGAGCATGTTGGATGTTCTTAAAGCTAGGTTATATTTGCCTGGCATTAAATGTGCAGTACTGACTCAGTGAGGCGGACCTCTCAGAAATTCTGGAAGTCAGTACTGGACATTTCTCGTGGTTCACTTCTGAAATGACAAGCCTGCCAGTGGTGTTCAGAGTTTTGTGGGGGGATGAGGAGGGAAATGGGAATTTTGCTAAGGACTAGTCCTAATCCTGCCAACTGGCATGGCTCATTTGAGGCCTTGCCCCAGGCTTCAACCAGAACCGGGGAACTGACAGGCAGTCTCCCAGCCTCTTTGGGCAGTTGTCTTGGTCAGAAGGCAGCATAGCTGTAAGTGTTTCTATCTCCCTCTTTCTGTCTCGCTGTCTCTCCCTCGGTCCATCCGCCCAGAGCAATGGTGGCCATGAAGAAATGTCTTCATTAATAAAGCAGGAAACCCCAGACTGGACGTCGTGCTCCTGTACTGAAGTGGTCAAATCCCAGTAACAGATATGAAGTCAGCAAGCAGCACAGGAAGCCCAGATGTTTCAGCTAGTTTGTTGTTATTGTTCTGCTGTGACCTGATATGGAGGCTCTCATATTCTTCCCATTTAGAATCTGAACAACCTTTAACCTCTAAGTAAATGTACACATTTAGAATCTATTGAAGTGCTGTGTATTGATGGGGGTCAGAGTGTAAAGGTCACGGTGGTTGGTGTTGTTGGGGGTCAGAGTGCAAAGGTCAAGGCGGTGAGTGTAGAAGGAAGTCAGAGTGATATGCACATAGAATCCATTGAGGGGTAGCAGTCCAGCAGGCCACGGTATAGCAGCTTATCTGGCGGTGTCACCTCATTCAGGCAGTGCCAGGTTGCTGTGGGTGCAGCCAGGTTGAGGATGGTCTGCAAAGGCATGTTTGGATGTTCTCAAAGCTAGGTTACAGCGTGGACCGCACAGCGTTCAGTGTATATAGGAGAGTGTTTTAGTCATAAATATAGTCTTGCATTACCAGACTGTAGAGATCTTTGCCCGCTCTGACTGAGGTAGTCAATAGCCTGGTATTTTCTAAATAATGGCTAAAAGCCTGTGAGCAACAAGCCACAACAAGCCTTCTCCCACTGCTTTGGAAACCGAACACCCCGTTGCTGAAAATGGGTCGTTACTGCCCCACTACGACGGCCCGTCCCAAAAACCTTGGTCCCAGAGACAGCGCATGGCCTGTTGGTCACGATGGGATCGCTTTATTCCACCAATGTGTCTTAGACTCACAAGTTTGTTGCTATTTTCTGGAGTGAAGCTTTGACTCTGGCATTGGATTCTACCATAAAGGTGGAGGAGGGAGTTACCAGCAGCGAAATGAGTCGGTGGCAGAACCAATCCCTGATGTCTACCTTGACAGTGGATAATGGAGTAAACAGCGCCAACTGTAGCATTATTACACAGGGAAAGGAGTCGGGCCCATCATCAGACAGTGACAGAACCTCCATGAATATAGCCAGAGGTTCCTTACTGTCGTTATTTTTAGACAGGCAGGACAAGATGCAAATAAGGCAACAGTAGTCTAGCTTGTCGCCCTATTTGAAAAGTGGAATGACATCAACCACTTTCAGTCATGTGCAATTTCAGATGTTTGTAGTGAGAAGAAAACCAGAAAAGGGGGGTAATAAAGCAGGTTATAGCGCCCAGCTGCTTTGTGAGGTTCCAGTATAAGCATCTCGCCTGTACCTCTATCACTGCTACTGAATGAAAGGTGAAACGGGGCTCCTCAGGGGGAACTCTGAAGGCCTACAGCAGTGGAAGTGGTCGGGGGAGACCCAATGTGTTCCACCAGTCCTGAGAAAAGGCCTGTTGCTCTCAACCATTCTGACTTTGTCTGAGTTGACAGTGTTCTCAAGTTGCAGTGTTGTAGGCAGCTAAGAGGAAGAGTTTTTATTTCCATGTATTTGTTCTAAAATATTTTCGGTAACAACCACAGGCAGTATATTGTTTACAAAATCTTGACTTCGGTTTCCGTACTGCCTGAGTAAACTATTATTATTTTTTGCTTCCCAGAAGTGTTTCCAGCCAGGGGGCTTGTGGAGGCGAGCCAGCAGAAGGATGCAGCTGTCCTGCGAGGTCCTGACTTACGACTACTCCTCGCCACATGGAGATCCAAGTTCTTCATGCTTTCAATTAATTTTGTTTTCACAAAAGGTGGTTACATTTCTATGCAAAAATAAAGATGTGTTAACTGTCATGCAAAATCAAAAAGTGGTTATAGCTGGAACCACACAAACGTTTATTTAGTTATGTAAATCAGGACACCAAAGTGGGTCACGTTTAAAAGATCCTAAACCAAATATTGCCCTAACCTCAACCACACCTTAACCTGAAACAACCTAGCATTTAAGCCTCAGGTTAACCTAACCCTAAATGTTACCAGTAATGTCTTAACCCAATTATAACCCTAATCCCAATTGCACATGTGGCCCTAAACCTTACACCTAATTCAAGTACTGGTCATCAGGGGGCCGCAGATTAATTTATTAACAGATACATTAAAAGTAAACTGAGTCTGATGCTAGTTCACGTATATCTGGGCAATTCTTTAATATTGACCAACGTGCCATTTTCCCGCTCTGCTCATCTCTCCTGGGAATCAGCATGTTCACTGCCGTGTAATTAAACGTGTGAACGCTTTGAACTCTGTGGGTTTTTGGGCTGTTTTCACTACTCTGATATTTTGTACAGAGACTTCTCTAATTAGTTTTCATCAAGTGTTTTATGGCTCAAACATCAGCACACTCTCAGCTCCACTTAGAAAGACATCACAACAGCTTTCATAGACACTGAAATTACTGTTATATATGAAAACATGCAAAAATATTATTTCAGGTTGATATCATGTTTTGTTTCCAATATAGTTTTGGTTCCAATACTAACTTTACAACAAAATCAAGATCAAACGTGATTGATTTTTCTTCAAATATTTGTTTTGTGTAAATATCCTTTTACTCTTCTCTAAATTCATCTGAGTACCACAAAAAGAGGGGGTGGGGGCCACATGCGGGCCGCGGGCCGCCAGTTGCCAATGCCTGACCTAAGCCAAATGTCACCATCAGTCACATCTTTCCCATTTAACAACAATTTGTGGCCATTTTCGTCCCTGTTATGCAAAGATATACAAACACATACACGTTAAAAAAACGATGATCTGGTCTTGCATGGGAATGATATGGTTGTCTCCCTAATGCTTGTGAAAATTTACAGTAGATTAGTGTTCGGACAAAAGCAGGATTTTGCTTCTCTTGCAGTGTTTTCAGCTGGTAAACAACATTATCATGATGAATGAAGAAAGAGAATATGGAAGAGTAACGCGCTGCAGGTTTCTGTCAACTCCAATTACTACTGTAAAAACATTTTGTTCTCTAAGACACTAGTGCCTGCAAATTAATCACCCCTTTTTGTGTTCAACAATGAACATCAGTTCATTGCAGCAGGTGTATGTGCTATTCTATCACTACGTACCAATCATACAAAGCTCTACGTTTATATCCAATCTGATGGACAATAATTTGTGGACAGACATTTCTCAGCTAAATCTGCACATTCGATCTACCCTGGTATTTCTTGTCATTTTTGAGAACGTTAATGTTTACCGCTACACCATTCGGGATTCACTGAGTCGTCTGAATACAAGAGTCCATGTACAGTCGGATTCAAATACACCCATGCGGACTTGATCAGCTCCCAGTATCAAGGCGGGATCCACCCCCCCAGGCCTTCCCCTCTGCTTTAGTTAAATTTTGCATAAGAATTCATTATCCACGGCAGTGGTTCTCATGGTGATTAAATCATGGCTTTACACGGCGGTTGGGGGTCAATTGCTTATTGACTGGAAAGACATCCAGTCCGCCTCCTCGTGTAATGGACTAATGAAGCGGACGGGATTTTGACTGCATTGTTTTTATCATGCTCTGTTGTGCCCCTCCTCGTTGGGCCACCCTCCCAGGGAGGCCCTGTTGACATCGCATGTCCCGTTAGAGACCAGACGCCGCCCACACCTCTGATCTCTTCACACCGCACAGCCTTAGGGCGTACGGGATGAGGTCGGATCACTGGGGGCGTACGGGATGAGGTCGGATCACTGGGAGCGTACGGGATGAGGTCGGATCACTGGGAGCGTACGGGATGAGGTCGGATCACTGGGAGCGTACGGGATGAGGTCGGATCACTGGGAGCGTACGGGATGAGGTCAGATCACTGGGAGCGTACGGGATGAGGTCGGATCACTGGGAGCGTACGGGATGAGGTCAGATCACTGGGAGCGTACGGGATGAGGTCGGATCACTGGGAGGCAGACCCTTCCAGAGGGGTCTATCTGAATGATTAGGGACCACATAGAGCATATCAGAAAAAGTGCCTAAGTCTGTTCCTTCCGGGAGACATAGATGCAGTTGGAGACCTCATTCTGTTTTTGTGAGTTAGATAGATGTATATATTATGTAGAATTAACTGTAAATCTACTCAACGGTTATTATTGTAAAATGCTGTATAGAGAACTCTGACCGCTCTCAGTCTTCCGTCCCATATGGGCAGAACACAAACACTGCTGTACATAAATGTATGTAGACCGAAGCAATTTTCAGGTATGTAGACTGTGTAATATTTCCCTACAGTACACACTGTCCTATATTTTCAGGTATGTAGACTGTGTAATATTTCTGTACAGTACACACTGTCCTATATTTTTTGTGCCTTAACAACAGCACCAGGAAATCAAGTGAACTTTGTTTGTAAATGTACTAAATAAAGGAGATTCTGGTTCTGACTGGTATGTTCATATTGTACTTGCTCCAATAGAAACATTACTGCACCTAAGCCTGTGGTCTAAGTCTCCCCATGACCCCCACCGGTCCAGGACGTTGTGTCACTGGGGATTCTGACGGGGAGGGCGCCGCTCCATTTGATCATCATTTCTCTCTGATGCAGTCGTCCCGGCGACCAGGACAGAACCACTTCCTGTGATTGGTGGACTGGTGGAGCAGCTTGACGAACGGAGCGGTGTGTGGGAGACTGACTAATCTCCAGGTGGGCAGAAAGGGGGGAGAGAGGGAGGAGATAGGGGGAGGAGGGGAAGGGAGAATCACTGAGTCATCGGTGGGACTGCCTGTTTAGTGCCAAACTTCCTTCCAGTTCGACTAAAATCTAGCATATCACTGCTCCATACTGGGGCTCAGGGGGAGGGTGGAGGGAGAGATGACATCACTATGGAAGACATGGAGGCAGACTATTCTATCTCCTCAGAACTTATCATGTAATATTAATTAGCCCCCCCCCCGATTTTGTGTGGAAATGCGTGCCCAATTGGCAACATGACGTGTTGTTGACATTGCTTTCTTGTATTGTTCTTTAAAGTTATCTCACAGGCGATCTCTGATGGTACACCAGTGTTCAGAGTCCGTTTGAGTCTTCCAACCTCATACGCAAGCATGTCACACTGCAGCTGTCACTGAGCCCTGTGTTAATGCCCTAACCCATGGTGCCGGCAGAGGAAACCTTCTCTAATTAAAACAGGAAACGAAATGGTTCTAAGTCCTGAGGTGGTCTGGCTGGTTCATCCGGCAGTGCGTACTCCTCCGTTGTCCCATTTTTGAGTCCTTTGAGCAGGCTCACTTTGACACCTTGCTGCTGCCGGAGCTGGACACTCTGTTGTGTGATTATCTGTAGCGGAATGTCAGTGGAAAAACATAACCGTCTCTTTGAAAACAGAGAATAAATAGCATTTGAACCTGGCCAAGAGTGTTATGAAAACACTTTAACCAACTTCACTGGTCTAATAAGGTTACCTACATTGGCCTCATACACCCTGTCGCCCTTTTTCTCTCATACATCCTCTTTCAATTACACACATCCTCTTTCAGAACCTCCCTCCCACAAGCGCACACAGACACGCAGACCCAACACACCGACCTACCTTGAAAGCATCTCATTGAGTATCCCGTTTCAGTTCTTCCTGTGCATTCCAAATTTGTGCACATCCCAGTCAGTGTTCAGGGTATGACCTTGTAGTCGTTCTGGGCCAGTTCTGACCGACATTCCTGTGTATAGTAGGCGCTGTAAATGGCACACAAACAAATCCTGGATGCTGCATGGATATAAAAACTCTCACTATTCACCGCTTATTTGTCGCCCTTTAGCTCTGCCCTTTTAGCATTGTATTACAATGTAATTAAAATGTTTTTCCACTATTGGTTGGAAATGTTACAAGTTTTTAATGGTCAGCCTCTCGTTAGATTTAATTTATTTTGGGAAACTGCTAAATATAACCTTTTCATTCAGTATAAACTGTTTAAATACCAATGAAGACGACTGTTTCAATGGAATTTTCACTCATCAACGCAATCATGTTATATTCCCTAGAATTCTTCAGTTGAAACATTGGAGCCAGTAGTAACGTTAGTACATCGATTTAAATTACAATAAACCTTCAAACAGAACTAGCTAAGTATTTTAACACATTTTTATTGAACAACATGTCAAAACTCACTTTAGGCCCATGCTGTTAAGTATTTGGATGTTCCCTTCGACCGGGAAAAAATATGTCGGAAATCAATGTTTTTTGATTCCCTAAACAAAGCTTCTCAGCTCGAAGGATGCATGCCAAGTGCCAACACTAGGGTATGCAGTACCCATCTTATAACCGGTAAATAGCTGCCCACTTAAGCCTTCTTTGTCCTTAACTATCTAGCTAGCTAAAAATAGCCATCAGTTACAATTGTCGCTAACGTTAGCTAAATGCTACGTAAAGCTAGTACAGTTGTCATTCACCAACAACTTCTCACATTTGCTGCTTCCCTGCTAGCTTGATACCTAGCTCTATGTTTGGAGATTTGTAAGTTAAAGCTAGCGGCAGCATTGCCAAATGATATAAAGGTATTGCAGTGAAACAGCCATTTCTTGATTGTATTGACAAAGCTACAGTAAATAATTGTTAGCTACTAACGTCACCTACAGACTAAAGTTAGCTAACTTAACGTTAACATTAGTGAAACAGGCTGCACGGTTACAGCTTTTGGTAAATCACAGCAAAAGTTATTGTTTCATTCTGTATTGGAGAAATATATTGTTTTCAGGTAAAAATGATTTTTTTGCACTTCTAGTTGTTTCTTTCAAAAAGTAAACTTACAGTGTATATAAAGAGTTTACACACCCCTGTTAAAATGCCAGGTTTTTGTGATATGAGACAAAGATAAATCATGTCAGAACTTTTTCCACTTTTAATGTGACATATAATGTAAAAAATTCAATTGAAAAACAAACTGAAATCTTTGCGGGAGAACATTTTTATATAAAAACCTTAGAATAACCTGGTTGCATAAGTGTACATAACCTCTTAGAACTGGAGATGAGGCTGTGTTCAGAATTAACCAATCACATTCAAACTCATGTGAAATAGAAGTCATTGCACACATGCCATCATTTTAAGTAACAAATAAATCACATATAAAGTTCAGCTGTTCAAGTAGGATTTTCCTGACATTTTCTAAGTTGCATCTCAGAGCAAAAGCCATGGTCTGCAGAGAGCTTCTAGAGCATCAGAGAGATGTAAGTGTTGAAAGATATCAGTCAGAAGAAGGGTACAAAATAATTTCCAAAGCATTAGATATGCTATAGACCACAGAAAAGTGGAGAAAATATATACTTTACCAAGTATTGGACGTCCCTCCAAAATTTATGAAAAGACGAGAAGAAAACTGGTCAGGGAGGCTTCCAAGAGGCCTACAGGAACATTAAAGGAGCTGCAGGAATTTCTGGTAAATACTTGCTGTGTGCTACATATGACAACAATCTCCCGTATTCTTCATATGAATGGGCTATAGGGTAGGGTGGAAAGAAGGAAGCCTTTTCTTACAAAGACACACATCCAAGCCCGGCTCAAGTCTCCCAAAAGCATGTGGGAAAATGTGTTATGGTCATATGTGTTAAGGTCACCAAGGTTGAATGTTTTGGACATAATTCCAATAGGTATGCTTGGCGCAAAACAACACTGCACATCACCCAAAGAACACCAAGCCCACAGTGAAGAATGGGGGTGACAACATCATGCTTTGGGGATGTTTTTCTTCAACGGGAACCAGGGCCTTAGTTAGGGTTGAAGGAATTATGAACAATTCCAAATAGCAGGAAAATCTGGCAAAAACCTTCAGGCGTCCGTTAGAAAGCTGAAGATGAAGTTCACCTTTCTACACATCAACGACCCAAAGCACACATCCGAATCCACCAAAGCATGGCTTCACCAGAAGAAGATTAACATTTTGGAATGGCCCTGCCAGAGCCCAGACCTGAATCCAATTAAACATCTGTGGGGTGATCTGAAGAGGGCTGTGCACAGGAGATGTCACCGCAAACTGACAGATTTGGAGTGCTTTGGCAAAGAAGAGTGTGCAAATATTGCCACATCAAGATGTGCCATGCTAATAGACTCCTACCCAAAAAGACTGAGTGCTGTAATAAAATCAAAAGGTGCTTCAACAAAGTATTAGTTTAAGGGTGTGCACACTTATGCAAACAGGAAGTTTTTATTGTTTATTTTTTCCCCTCAAATATTTCAGTTGGTTTTTCAATCAAAATGTTCAGGTTATAGGTCACATTAGAGGTGGAAGAAGTTCTGATAGATTTTTCTTTGTCAACATTTTTTACATCACAAACACCTGGCATTTTAACAGGGGTGTGTATAATTTTATATCCACTGTAGCATACAATGCAGCTAGATGGCTGAGCTAAAGATACAGTCTGGAGTTCCATCTGATAATCAAAAACAAACTTCTTTATCATCACAACAACCTAAAGCTGGAGTCACTGTCATTAATATAGTATTTATAGGAATGGGTAGGAGTCATCTAATCAAGCCAAAAACATTGACAGACTCTCACTGACAAAAATGCAAATTTGGAAACATTTCAAAGTATGCAGCATCCGATTCGCAATGGAGACGTCAACTGCTATTGGGCATTGCGATGAAATGCGATTAAATGTGACATTTATCTGTCTTTGGTTCTTTGAAATGGTGCCAATTTTGTACTGTCACTAAATATGATAATATTTGACAGCCTGAAAGGTGACATCTTACCTCAAGTCCATTATAGTTTGATTGTTACTGTATTGGAAAAGCATTTAAATCGTTTCAAGCCTAATTCCATTTTATGTTGAAATGGTTAAAAATCTATATATTTCATGTTTTCATAATATTTGTACCAAATACCGGAGCTTGTGTCCTCCTAAGCACTTCATTGAAAACATTACCAGAAAATGTGTTACCAGTTATTGTTTATTTTGGGCATGTCTATTTGAACAGAAATCTGCAGTACAGTTTTGCATTTCGTTTCGGAAATACAATGTGGTTAATTTAAACTAGTGATAGAATGAGCAGAATATCCATCACAGAGAGGCAAACCATATCTGCAGTGATATTGACATACAAACACTTTTAAGATTTGCAGTAAAGTACTGGTTATGTGAAAGGGGTTAAAACAAAATAATGTAATGTCATGTATAAACGTGGCATTACTTTGTTACCATGTTAGTACAACTTTTACCAAAAACCAACCACAGACACATTGCATCCTGCCTAATCGCACACTGAGTACTGGCTCCTTTACATCAGAAGGACCGTTACCAGAGGAACCTACATAGATAATTTACCGACTTCTACATAAGCTATGCATTCTAGTGATACAAACTAGTCACAGTCCAGTGCCCTTGGCACTGATCAGATGCCCGTTTTCAGAACTGTAATGCTGACATTATTTCCGATTATCAAATTTGTTGTTTGAAAAAAGACTATCTCCCTTAAGGGAACAGTGTTGAATGTAAATTTTTCAGATCCTCAGAGCGAATGTGAGGTGAAATTGTATAAAGACACCAGGACATTTAGATAACATTGTCCACAGATAGTAAGACCTACCATTATGCTCTGACTTGTCAAGTCTCCTTATTCTCCCCTAAGACATCATCTCATTGGACATTTAACTAGCCAATGGGCTGTTGGATCGGTTACTATGACGATGGCCCTCCACAGGTACAGCGGTTAAAGAGTAATCATTCAGACAGGAGCTCTGCGTCCCAAATGGCACCATATTCTCCATGCAGTGAACAAATTTTGACCATGATCCCAAGGTAAAAACTAGTGCAGAATGTAGAAAAGAGGGTTCTATTTTGGATACTGGCGCGGTCGACTAAATACTGGTTGTTTCAATAGCCTGGCTTCTTACCAAGGTCATCTCATACCACCACAGAGCCTTTTCAGCCTGGAATTAGTGTCAACCCTGCGTCTCAAATCGCAACCTATGAAGTACGTTACCTTCATCAAACAGGGCCCTGTGCTAGTGGATGCAAACACACACACAGAAATACACCGGCATGCTGAAATTAACATTGCATGGATGGTCATCACGTTCTGTAATGCATCCCAATGAGTGAAAAAACACACACCCACACACACAGTTGGTCCCAAAAGAAGCACCCTCCGGTAGGGAGCAGAAAGCCATTTCAGAAGTATTCCGTGCTCTGCCACTAGCCCAGGGTGAGCTAGTTATTTGCATTAACCTTTTGCTTTAGATTTAGTGCCCCATGTGGCCTCGTTGTCTCCAGCCGAGGGCCATATTTTCACAAAACACTGATTGCATGAGCAGAAAATGGCACCAGGGGAGGTTTTATTCAATTAGCAATAGTTAGGGTTATTATGATATTATCTAAACATCGTGGTCCAGGATATGACTTAGATAACAGAAAAAGGTTTTGGAGGAGCTTCCACTAGTGCCATAGATAAAAAATTGGGGGGGGATTTTTTTTTCACAGTGTGGTGGGGGAAAAGGTGTTAATTGGTACCAAAAAATATATTTGTAACAAAAATAAACTGTAAAAAAAATAAAGGAACTAAACAAAATATGGTAAATACAATACAATATTTGAAGTTGTTATTTGTCCCTATCAGGGAACTTATTTGGATGGTGTGAGGACTTTTTGAAAAGACCACCTGGTTGTGATGCTCTAAGAGGAGCAGAAGTTTGGAAGCTGTATTAAACATCTTGAGTTTGGAGGTGTAGTGATGTAATGTGTGTAGTTTTATCCATAGGACAAATGGATGTCCCGATCTGTTCG
Organism: Esox niger; assembly: GCA_016801105.1. NCBI lineage: Eukaryota > Metazoa > Chordata > Actinopteri > Esociformes > Esocidae > Esox > Esox niger. The sequence goes on along the minus strand of JACXGJ010005600.1, from coordinate 16,463 downwards.
GGCAACCCTCTCCCTCCCAAAGCAGGCATGGGATTGTAGACAATCCCTGTTGATCGAGGGGCATTGCTAAATCAAATCCACAGTTGAAGCGGGGCCTTTAAACTGATCTGAACACCTCAAACTTTGTCCATAACACTTTTCCAATCTTCCTCTGTCCAGTGTTTGTTTATTTGTCCAGTCTGAGATATGGCATTTTCTTTGCAACTCTGCCTCTTCACTGTTGATGTTGAAACTCGTGTTGCAGGGCGCTATTTCATGAAGTTAAGGACCTGGCAGCTACAAACTATAGACACTAATATATTTTTCCTCATGCTCAGCTGTGTACCGAGTTCCAGTCCTCTTTATATTTTGATTAGAGCCGGTTTGTGCTGTTCTCTGAAGGGATTAGTACACAGCGTTGTATGAGATTTTCAGTATCTTGACATTTTCTCACATGGAACAGCCTTCATATCACAGAGCAAGAATAGAAAGTTATTGGTTTCTGGCCATTTTGAGCCTTTAATCAAACCAACAAATTCAACATTTCTGATCTATTTTATTTTAATGGACAACAATTTCTGCTTTTCTTTCGAAAACAAGGACATTTCTTAGTGACTCCAAACTTTTGAACGTCTGTGTAATTGAAGACATCTTGCTCTGTGGTCTACACTGTAAACACTCATTAGCGCTAACCAACTCACTGAATTCTGTCAAGTTTAATGGTGAAATGCATTCAGTCTGTACATCACCAAATCAGCAGAACGTCTCCCTTTAATAACCTATATATTGGTTGCAATCATTTAATTCTTTGTCGTTCTACAGTTCAACACAACTGTGTCCTTTCTCGTGGCCATTCCCTAAAGATAACCTTGTTTTTAGTGTGTACTATATAGGCGTAAGCATGCCGTTTTGGACACGGGCTTCAATGAGGTTCTCTGCAGCGTTTGTTCACAGCTCAGTGAGTCTGTTCTGTTTCAGTGTCGTTGGACACGTTTCCGTGTGTATGGAGATAGCTGGCCTAGTTTTCTGTTTCACAATTACAACAGTGACATGTTGACAAAGGAGAGAAACAGAAGATGTTTTTGTATTTTAACTTCAACTCAGTGCTGGACACACACCCCTCCCTCTATCCATCCACCCTTCCCTTGTTGCTATGTACTTGAATTTATGTTTTCAGAGGGAAACCTTTACAGTGCACTTCTCACTTCGTTTTTTGCCTTTACAGTGCACTTCTCACTTCGTTTTTTGCCTTTACAGTGCACTTCTCACACACTAAATATACTTGTAAATATCAGTAGCTACTTCTCTATCATTACCAGACCTGAAACCTGACTTACCTATTGTTATTGTGGCGGACTGGGCTCAAAGCAAGCTCCGGCATTTCTAGCACCATCCCTTTTTGTCTTTTGAACCCCCCATTGTAAACCAGATTATGATAATTTTGTTTAAAAAAAAAGTCAGACAGTCTGATTTAGCAAAACATTTTCAAGCCCAAATCTGCCAGATTTCCCCAGATCCTCAAAGGTCTGATAAATGTTGTTTTAGCTAAATCAATTTGGATGGACTGCTTATTCCCAGGGGCATGATTTTTATTGGATGTTACAGTTGGAGAACCCTCCCCCCACATTCCCAGTGGGCCCACATGTAGGGGTCATCACCACGGTCTGACCGGGATGACACATTCTGCAGAGTTGTTTCATGCTCTTGTTTGTAACGTTGTGGAAAATGGAGACAAAAAATCCTAAAGGTAAAATGTAATTTTATTTGCTGAAATGTGTGCTATACAAAAATTTGAATTGTTTTACGCGTTTTGAGGTTTTCATTTGCGATTCCCTGTGATCCTCAATCCCTGTAGCACCTGCTACTCTAATGTCCCGAGCATCATCTGAGCTCTGCCCAAGCAACGTTTTTGATTAGTTGGACGTGGCATGGCGCCCAATTAAGCTTAACATCACTTACCCATGCATCACATTCAGAGAAACCAGGCAAAATGTTAGGGAAGGCCTTTTCCATAGTGCGAGAAATGAACTGCATACAGGACAGAAATACACCTTCCAAGCCATGATGTGTAGAGACATCAGTTTGGAAACTGCGACACACTGAGCTTCTCGCTGTTTTTCCCTCCATTGTCAGAGCCAATAGTTCCATCTGGAGGAGTGCTGTTATTTTTTTAATGGGGATAGAGATCCATCCACCGACAGGGCAGTGTGAACGTAATGTGATTTTTAGGCATGTCCTAAAGCATCTTTCATTGTTCCTCAAACAGCACATCCGTTTTTCTGTCTGTACTATACTCTGTCGATTCCAAGAAACGACCTGTAATCCCTTATGTTACCAGCTAAACTATTGTATCATGATGCTTTTGATATTTTTATTATAAAACAATAAGTGCCAATTATGAGGCGGTGGATTTTTTTTTTTGTTTAAGAAAAAAAAAATCAAACCTTAAAGTTGTGCATCTCAAGTGCTGTGTGTGATAATCCTGCGCGTGAAGGTGGGCGCGCTTAACCTTATAAGTGACGGACGAAGCACCTGTTTAATTTTCTCCGTTTTTCTCTGGTAAAATTAGACACAACGTTAATATTACAACCCATAGAACAACTGGTTGAGTAAGGTACTACCGGTGGCACAGAACAATATAGGCATACCTGGTAATGTTTTTAGACTTCCAACAGGATTTGTTTTGGATGATAAGCTATTTCTAAAACAGCTAGCTGTAAAATGGCGGTTCCTTCAAGATTAAACCACATGGAATTTAACAGGATATGTGAGGAGGAAAGTGTGTTCGCAAGCACTCTGCCCATGGATGACGAGTCATGATGTCTGTCTGATGCCTCCACCACAACCGCGGACAGGTAGGCCATGATATTCTGTTCTGGACCTCAGAAAAGTGTGATCATTGGTTATCATTGGCTGCTGACGACATTGACTTTAAGCTAACGCCTTGGCCGTACCAGAGGGGTGTACTACGAAGGTAGGTAACTGGTTTATCCAGGTAACTTCTGGAGGAATTTGGTGACGTCGGGTGTACCTTCCCAATTAACCCGTACTACAATTGATGGATACCTTTTACTTGAGGTATGCTGTCATGGCAAGTTTGAAACGTTTTGTTATGCTAGCTACTGCACGTTTGTTAACGAATGCCTGTCTCTTGGGGATAACTTGCTAGCTTTACAAACTGTTCTAGCTACAGAAGCTGTTTGGGTCGTCTGAGTGTATTTGGCAGCTTTTACTTTGTTTTAGTCATAACATTAATGTAGGCCATACTTTTCACAAATAATATTTTACATATTCTGTTGTGACAATGCTTTTTATATGAGATTAAATGCTTAACGTATTTATAAATTGACGGTTTCTGGTTTTATTAACGTACATGTTTTGCATCATTGCATCATGACTGTTGCATCTTTAACGCACACAGGATGCATCTGAGCTCGAATTGAAGTGTTGTGGATAAGTGTCTGAATTCTCATGTACATATATATATATATATATATATATACAAAAATATGTTTTCCCTTTTTGTGTAAATTTAAGGTATTTTTAAATGTATTTAGTTGATTATAAAAATGTGTCCACAGCGCAACAAAATGTGGAGTAAGTCAGGTTGATCTGAATGCATTCCAACGGCTCGGTACATAACAGAGTAATATATCTCTTGAGTTATTCCAGAGTTACATTACCGATGACAGTTGTGTACAGGTCACTTGCAAGTGCATTGGATGACAATGATAATAAGTAACCTCCCCAATCCTGCCTGCCAGAGAGACTATTCCTCCACCCCCACCTCCTCCATTCCTTCTCTTCCTCCTTTTATTCCTGCTCTTTCTCTTGTTTTCTTCTCTTTCTCCATAAATAGTTCTGACACTGGCTGGCTGGAGTAATTGCTAAATATGCACCCAGAAGTTCAACCCAGTGTTTAACCTTGTAGCAGAAAGAGATGGACTAATGAGTCACATTCTCCAATTAACTCCATACTTGCGCATCGAAGAAGGCAAAACCAGCAAGCTCTTTCATTTGCTGTTCACTGTTAGATTTTTCACCAGTCTTATAATGTAATCCACCCCATTAAAACCAGTTTTGATCAAAATGTTGTTTTGTCATTAGCGCTTCACAACCCCCTTTGAGCGCCTAATAAATATCTAACGTGTCCGTCATATTTTTCCACAACAACAGTCAACACTTCGGACCTTTAATTGATCTCATCACGGTCAGCGGTCTTACGGCGTTGAGCCTATCGTGACGCGTGAAACCAGACCGTGCATGATTAATCCTCATTAAGGTGATCAGGAGAGCAGACTGTGGACTGGCTGCCCTTGAGAAGCGTTATGAGTTCACATGACGTCCACATCTTCATGTATGCCCCTCTGAAGCCCATTATCCTAACTAACGAGCGTATCAGTCAGTCGTGTCCAGACAGATGGGGTGAACGCTAGCTTTATACGTTTTCTTTAAAATTTGGTACTATTCACACAAGTTTGTGGTAATATTTCACCATTCATGGTACAAAAAACACAACAAATCATAAAAAAATATTTAAGTAGAACTGACATTGGCTGAGTACAATAAAACCTAAAAAAATACATGTTTCACATTGAAATGTATATTCATACCAAGTGCATGCATAACTTTTGATAAGATTTTCTACTCTATTCTTAAAATAACCTTTACTATCACTATGCTCATTATTCCTAATTTATCTTCACTGAACCAGTTGGTGGATATACTGTGTATTTTACATTGTTTTGCTCGCCATGTTCAGATTGGAAAGTGCAGAGTCATCACCCTAAGGCCATAGATTTGTATGTGATCTCAGTGGGATTCAAACCCACAACCTTGGTGTTGGTAGTGTGAGCCACAGAAAACCACTGCATTGCCTGTGTACAATACAGTACTGTCATAAACAGGACATGATTGCCATCGATCGTAGTAAGTACTACTGTACCGTATAAACCATGCAAATACTGGAAATGTCTTTCAACATGGGGGAGGATGGACGGCAAGGCAGAGGAATTAACCAGAGAGCACCAGAACTGGGTCAAAACTACAAACTGAACTGCTGTGAACCATCATCTTCTTTGTTGATAAAGCAGGCATCCACTCGGCCAAAACCCGACAGTGCCCGGAGCAATATCATTGGCCAATGAGCGACTGTCCATGTGCCTTGTCAACATGGGGGAACCGTTCATGTGTATAGCCATATCTGAAGATGGGCTGGGAGAACATAAGTCACTGTGGCTGCACACCTTATTGAGTTCCTCAGTGATATTGTGTGTGATAATGTTAGGTTCCACCATTCAGAGGTGATTCAGGAATGGTTTTGGGCCAATTCCAGACTCTAGACCTGCCCCATAACCTCCTATTCATTATGGAGGTGGCAGGTCTGTGACCACCATCCCTATGAGCATGTCACCCTCCTACAGCTCATGGATAAGACATATCATGATGTCACTGCTGACCAATGTCACATTTGGATTTGCTGCAGTTCATTAAAAAACGGATATATTAATTGTGATGTGGACAAGATGTCACGGTTAATTGCAGAAGACAGAATTGACAAATTAGGGTAATGTGTGCTACACTTGAATATGGGATAGAAATTATGGAAATTCGTTTTTGTCAATTGTGATGGTTAATGTACACTGGGTTTTGCCTAATGTATGAACAGTTAAATAACAGATTACTTTTAGCATTTCAAAGAGTCATTTTGAAACACATGTCATTGTTTGGTCTCGCACTAACTCATTGTTACAATGACTTAACTAAAAAAATGCATGTTTTGATGACTTACTGAATGTACTCATTGTATTTCACCAAAAACGTAGTTGTTGGTAGGGAGAGTGATTCCAACACTGATCCTGTAGTGAAAGATGTTTACTAACCAAATGAAAGCAGTGGTGTGAAAAACATTCTGAATAGATTTCCTATATCTGTGTAATCATGATTGAGGGATTGTTGCTTTTGTTATCCAGTCAGGATGAACTCTTCTGTTTTCCTTGAGCTGAAACATTGTTGAAGTCTAGAGGACTGACTCTGACTGGTTTGGAGTTCAGGGAGAGGAAGATTAGATGAAGAGACTGGTAAACACTCCTCAGCTTTGCCGCTGAAATAATATCACTTGCTTTGGGGTTGTGGTGGCACTGTTATCCCCAACTGCAGAATCTGTCTGTAAGGCTTTAACGTTTGCTTCAGCTTTCTGTCAATAGCCAATTGTATTAACAATACTGTAAATTCAATTACAGCTCACAGTTGTACGTGTATAAACATCTATTACAAGTTTATTCCTAACAGGTCAATAATGCATAAATATGTAACAAATGATTTGGTGTTGTTTCTTCATGCTTATGAATATCCAGAACGTATTTAACAAAACTCTTTCAGATGATATACTGGTAGTCATGGGTACATTTTACATTTCAGTCCCTTAGAAAACATTATTAACCAGAGTGAATTACTGTAATCAGAGTAAACCGTCTCCTTGTTTTTGTCAAGCCATTGGTTGGGATAGTATGTAAAGTTACAAATAAATATGCATTAACTCTAATCTTTATAAAGTAACAATGTATCACATGTACAGGATTATTCTAAAGCCTTAAATATACTAGTTAGGTTTAGGTCTGTAAAATATACAAGTTAGGTTTAGGTCTGTAAAATATAGTAGTTAGGTTTAGGTCTGTGAAATATAGTACTTAGGTTTAGGTCTGTAGAATTTAGTAGTTAGGTTAAGGTCTGTAAAATATAGTAGTTAGGTTTAGGTCTGTGAAATATAGTAGTTAGGTTTAGGTCTGTGAAATATGTAGTTCATGTTTGTGGATATTTATACACTCCGTTTCCTGTGTTTCCTGTCTGACAGACATCAAGGGGAAATGTCTTAGTGGCAGCAGGCTGGGGGCGTTACACAAAGTCACACAGAGACACTCCTGAACACAGACACATTGATTTAGACAACTCCTGACGACAGACAACCCCTGACCACAGACAACTCCAGACGACAGACAACCCCTGACGACAGACAACCCCTGACGACAGACAACCCCTGACGACAGACAACCCCTGACGACAAACAACTCCTGACAACAGACAACCCCTGACGACAGACAACTCCTGACGACAGACCGCTTTTGCATTTATGTAGGGCAATATGACACTATAAAAGCCCATTTACCAACACATCTGTTACAATAACCTTTAAGCTTTTATCTTATGAATGACTGTGTTCGTGTGATCTGTTTTAGACACAGAAATTAAACTGCACATTGAATGTAGTATGCAATATGGTTCCGAAGTTGATGAGCTAAAATGTTGAGGGCTACATATAATGATGATAGAAACCCACATTGCCTTAGGAGTAAATGGGTGATGAGCAATATTTATCACTGATGTAATAGTTCCGACGTAGCTCTCGTCTCCCGGGCAACAATGACATCTGCAAAGAGGAGACAACGTTCATCAGGGAGGGCAGAATCTCTTGTGAGCCTTTTGTTTCCCGAAACATACTGGAGTTTAGTTGCAAAACCTTCATCTGGGTTCAAGGCATTTATTTAGCAAATAAAACTCCTGAATTCAATAACTCTGTTCTAAGACTGCCTGCTTGGCCTCTGTCAGTCTACCCAACACGTGAAACTGCTCAAAACTTAGCACTGATAGGAAGTAGAAGTCTCTTTTTTCTGTCATGAAACAAACATGAAGAGACCATTTCCTTCCTTCTAAAGATCTCGGTACTACTGGCAGGTATCACTACCCGACAAGCCGTGGAAGTTTCCTGCTCTGTAAAGGTTCCCAGCATGATCTCTGTTCTCAATGGCAGCCACACGAGAGGACATCAAATGCTATGAGAACATGTCATGCGCTGAGACCGGGATTTTTATATTAGAATACAAGGTTATGTGTTCCTCCTTTTAGTACTCTGTATTGGTTGTCTCTTTTGACAGTATATTAGGTAGAACTCCCCAGGAGCCCATAACCTCAGGTTCCCCAGGGGAAGATTTAGTGGGAATTAGTTCTGAATTAGTTTAAACCATATGATTTATAAGGTTTCTGTATGGTGCATTTTTTTAATACTCCCCAAATTAACAAAGGTTTAGAAAAATCTAGAAAGAGGAATGTGGATCAACATTCCCCATCAGTATTTTGGGTCAGAGAGGAGATTTCTCATGTAGCCAGATTGTGGTGGAGTATAACATCCTGACCTATCGACCTCAGTCTCTGTGAGTACGGGACCAGGGGCAGAAATACATTTGATGTGTCCGGGGGTGACTGTTCCACTATGTGCCGCAGCCGAGACGAGATGAGCAAAGCTCCTGCCTCCTGCGAGCTGAGCAACATGTTCATTTCCAGTGATAAACAAGTCACATCATCAAACGCTGATACTGTCTGACATCTACCAAGTCCCAAATGGCACCCTGTTCCCCATTTAGTATACTGCATTTGACCGGGACAAGGGCCCATAGGGCTTCAGTCAAATGTCGTGCACTAGCTGAGGAATAGGGCATAATTTAGGGTGCAGCCATAGTTATGCCTGCACCTGCCATGCTCCCTTAATGATGAAGAGAGATAAGAACAGGAATCAAAGTATGATTTCAAATGACTAAATAACTTTATGTAACTTGCATTGCAACAGCTGGACAAATGCGCAAAATAAATGTCACTGAGATCGAAGTGAGGGAGTGGAATGAGGAATGAACAGCAAAGGAAACAAACTGCACTTGGAGAAAACAAAGTCACATCAGGACAATATGGGATTGGTTGTCCTAGGGTGTGAAAGATGTTTTCATAGCTGGACACCTGTTATTGACATGGAGCTTTAGAGTACATTGTGTTGTGACCCTGAACTCAATTGAATGAATATCTGATGTAGCAGATGATCAAATTGATCTTGCAGTAGTTATTCCTTAGGAGCACCTGGTCAGAACTAGTTTTGCATTCTGAACTTGAATCCACTCTTGTTCAGAACCATGTTTGCTGTCTCGACCTGAATCTTTGTAGAATCAATAAATACATTTCAAATTCAGGTGTTGATTTTACAAATATTGACACTGAGGTATGCTGCTGCCATTCCAAATTGACCACTCTCTGGAATTAATGAGGAAAATCTGACTGACATCAAGCCATGCATGTTGCCAAATGCATTCAGACACAGGAGCTTTGGTTACAGTATTTTGCGGAGGATCACACAACCTCCCCAAGCCTTCCCTCCTCAGGCTGCCCTCCTCTAGCCTCCCTCCTCATTCCCTCCCTCAGCCTTCCCCAGCCTCCATCCTCATTCACCCCCTCAGCCTTCCCCAGCCTCCATCCTCATTCCCTCCCTCAGCCTTCCCCAGCCTCCATCCTCATTCCCCCCCTCAGCCTTCCCCAGCCTCCATCCTCATTCCCTCCCTCAGCCTTCCCCAGCCTCCATCCTCATTCCCTCCCTCAGCCTTCCCCAGCCTCCATCCTCATTCACTCCCTCAGCCTTCCCCAGCCTTCCCCAGCCTCCATCCTCATTCCATCCCTCAGCCTTCCCCAGCCTCCATCCTCATTCACTCCCTCATTCCCTCCCCAGCCTTCCCCAGCCTCCATCCTCATTCCCTCCCTCAGCCTTCCCCAGCCTCCATCCTCATTCCCTCCCTCAGCCTTCCCCAGCCTCCATCCTCATTCCCTCCCTCAGCCTTCCCCAGCCTCCATCCTCATTCACTCCCTCAGCCTCCTCCAGCTTTGCTCCACATTCCTTCCCTCAACCTCCCCTGTCCCTCAACCTCCCCCAGCGTCCCTCCTCATACCCTCCCTCAACCTACCCCAGCCTCCCTCCACCGTCACACCCTCTGGCCTCCCCTCCCTAGACTCTTTACTCCATCTCTCCTCCAGCCTTCACCCAATCAGAAGCCACCAGCCCACAGCCTGGCAGCCAGCCAGCACCCACCCCCCAGCACACACCCCCAGCCTCCACTCAGGCCTGCGCTCCAGCTCTCAGGTCTGATCAGGCTCCTCCTCACAGGCTGCTCCCCCTCACTACTCTCGACACTGATTGACAGACACCATGATGTTGGCTACCGTCTCACCTGGACCTTTAAACTGGCTCTGACATCCCATGGCAGAATGATTCCTTCATCTCTAACACCTCGATATGGCCTGGCTAGTTGTCCCTGTGTAGAAGGTGGGGGGGGGGGGGGTTGCGTGAATATAAGAGCGCACACGGTAGGCAGCTGGATGATATTAATGATATTCATATTTCCACAATATTTGTTGTACTGAATCCCCTCCAGCCCAAGGCGTGTTGCTGTGTTAGGCTCCAGCTGCTTTGCCCTGTGGCAGCCCTAATAAATCACCACAAAATACTTTGCAAGAAAATATGAATTTGTATGTTTGTTTGTTTTTTGGGATTTAGTGGATTCCTCTCCCTGTCAGTAACACTGGCAACAGTCTTTATCGCTTCACATTAGCAATGGTTTATCTTTTTATAATTAATCCAATCCAACGCTTATCTAAAATGCATGTTCTGGATTGGCTTGAGAGGCTTATTCAAATTTTCAACTAAAGGCTCCAAAAAAGTATTGGCAGGCAACACCAAACAGGAAGAGATGATATGTCTTTGCTTTTGATTGAAGCAGATGTCCCAGTATTGATCAAAGTCCAGGAATGAAAGCTGGTCGAGGTTTCAAAGATGTTAATCCGAACATGTAAAACACATGAATCAAGTACAAAGTTTCTTTCAAATCAATCCTTAAAACAAATACTATTTTAATAACACAAATTGAGGAAAGATTTCTTTTGAGAGTAACCCCTAGTTTTGATCGTTTTAATTCTGTAAAAATGTTAGTTCCTGATGTAAGGTCTGTGTACCTTTTTATGACATTCATTTCCGATTTACAAAAGCAAAACTAGCAATGTTAAAGCATTTCGTTTTTCCAGTTTCAGATTTTTTGGATATTAAACCAAACCATTTACTTAACATTTACATACGAGTATGAATGTTGTTAAATGTCATCAAGGCCATATTGATTAAGTCATCAGGAGTGCATGGCAGCCAATTAGTTGGGAGCGTTGGGCCAGTAAACAAGGCATTGCTGCTTCTAAAACCTGAGCTGACAAGATGATAAGTTAACTATATATCATTGAGCTCATAAGTTGGCATACCCTGGCAGAAATTGGTAAATTATGAAAATATGACTGATCATGCAAAAACTTTTATTATCACACAGTAGTTTGGCTCTTTTTTAAATCAGAATGATAACAGAAAACAACCAAATGGCCCTGATCAAACATTTACATATCCTTGAATGTTTGGCTTTGTTACAGACATACAAGGTGAGGGACACAGGTAAAATTGGCAATTAAAGGTGAATTTCCCACACCTGTGGCTTTTTAAATGCCAATTAGTATCTGTGTATAAATAGTCAATGAGTTTGTTGGCTCTCGCTTGGATGCACTAAGCCGGCTAGATACTGAGCCACAGGGAGCAGAGAAGAGCTGTCAAAAGACCTGCATAACAAGGTAATTGAACTTAATAAAGATTCAAAAGGATATACAAATATATCCAAAGTCTTGCAAATGCCTTTGAGGACTTCAATAACTTAAGAAGTGTAAAATTCAAGGATCTCTTGATACCAATCCAAGGTTAGGTAGACCAAGAAAGATTTCAGCCAAAACTAGCAGAAGGATTGTTCGGGATACCAAGAAAAACTCACAGATGACCTGAGGAGAAATATAGGCTGCTCTGGAAAAAGAGTGTGGTTGTTTCAAGGAGCACAATATGACGTTTCGTGAACAATAATTTGTTTATGGTCACGTAGCCCGAAAGAAGTCTTTACTGCGCTAATGCCACAAAAAAAGCCTGGTTATAATATGTCCGACAACACCTTGACACGCCTCAGCCTCTGGCACACTGTAATTTGGAGTGACAAGATCAAAATAGAGCTTTATGATCACAACCATAAGCTTTATGTTTGTAGAGGGGCCAACAAGGCTTATACTGAACAGAATACCATCCCCACGTTGAAGCATGGTGGTGGCTCACTGATGTTAAGGCGTGGGGAATCTTGTGAAAATTGATGGCAAGATGAATGCAGCATGTTATTAGAAAATACTTTTAGACAATTTGCATTATTATGCATGAAAGCTGCACATGGGAAGCGATTGAACTTTCCAGCACGACAATGACCCTAAGAACAAGGTCAAGTTGACCCTCCAGTGGTTACAGCAGAAAAGTTGAAGTTTCTGGAGTGGCCATCACGGTTTCCTGACCTTAATATCATTGAACCGTTGGGGAGTTCTCATGTTTGCCATGTTTTGTTTTATGATTGTGCTTTTCTGTTATAACCTACAGTTAAATTCAAATCCCATTAGAAATAAAAGACTTGTGTTTTGCCTGCTCACTCATGTTTTCTTTACAAATGGTACATATATTACCAATTCTCCAAGGGTATGCAAACTATTGAGCACAACTCTATATACCAATAATGAGAAGTACATGACATGATGGGTAATGACCTAAGATAATTTAGGATTATTACTGTAGTACAATGATTACTGTATCATTGATCACATGAACATGCGATTCTGCCCATTCAGATCAGTATCCCAATGTGGAAAACTGGTGTTTCACGACCTAAAAACCTGCCAGTGTGTCTTTACATACAGACAATGAAGTGAGCATCTTCTGCAGTAGTTTATGGCTCCCAGATGGATAATCCTTGAATTTAGGTTAAAATTCCAGAAAACGAGGGAGTGGATTAAATCCGCGATTCAGACCCAGTAGAACAATCATCACTACAGCAGGATGAAGTGTATTTATAGACAGTGCAAGTTCCCCACCATCCGGATCCATGCATCTCCCTGCGTCTCCAATGACAACACTGCCCCCTAAATGGGGCAGCCCGGTTACAACTAGTGCCTAAAATCTAAGATAAGGAGCCGTTCTGGCCAAAGCGCTAGTCCCTGTGTACGGTTTGTTCTGTGATTATATCCACAGGGAATTCAGAACAAATTTGGGGATCAATGTTTTGTGTTGCTTTGATCCAACTTCTCTAGTGCTGTCTGTGCACTGGTGGGCAAAACACTGGCATGAGATTTGGGCCGTGGAACAAGGAGCTTAAGAAAAGCGCCGACTTGGAAAAGAGTGGATGTGCTGTACTGTGAAGCTCTACGCTGAGAACGCTCCAGTTTCTTTGTGTGTAGAAAATCCAGTCTTCCTTTGTTTTAATGTCTGAGGTTTCAAAGGAAGGAGAAGCCATGTAGGAAATAAAAAACGCATCAATCCTGGGGTTACCTATTCCACCCTTTCCCTGGAATGTGTTTGGACGGCTTACTGTTCATTAATCAGTATTCTGAAATTCTCTTTACTTGCACTTATGGAAAATATATTAAATTGTGCAATAAACAGATATGTTTTAAAGTTGTAAACACGTCAAACTCATTCAAGAACAAGAATGAAACTAAATACATTTGAAGCTGTCCCTCTCTGACTGCATAAAGAGAAACGTACTTCCCTGGTGTTTGGTTTTGGCTGGACGCTATTCACCGCTTCATTAACTATGCCTAAGCAGTTACCTGAGGGTGGGTGGGAGTGGTTGGAAGAGGCATTGACCTGACCTGACCAGACAGTGCAGGGAGAAAGGGAAAGATCCAGGGCATATTGAACAGACATACTTGATGTCTGCCTGAATCGGATTACCATAAATTTGCTGTGGTTTATGTCTGTGGGGAGGCAGGCTTCTCGTTACGTCTTCACCTGCATGCCATTACTACATGTTGGACCTCAGATGTGGTGTCCTCGTGAGAAGCGTCAGGTGAATCTTTTCAGGCGTATGGTTACATGGCTTGGGGTTGGTTTGTTGCTGGTCTTGTTTTTAGTATTTTCTTCACTCCATTTGATTTTAAATAAAATGAAATTAGTGGGCCGACGGGGTGGGGTGGTTGGCTCCAGGGCACATGTACTGCTGAAGTATGGGTTCAAATCTGTCCTGCTGCTTTCAGCAAAACCCCACAAATAAAAAATCTGGAAACATCCCTTTAAAATAATCAAGTACAAATGTCTATCTAATTTGTCCCAGAGTCTAACCAGGGTAACTGCATGCTTTCACATGTTGTAGTCCTTAATGGCAACCTCTTCACTACAGAGTGCCATCCAGCCCTATGGCGCCTGGTTAAAACAAGAGCACTAGGTAATAGATTCCATTTGGGATGCGTGTAAAACCATCATGAGTGTAAGCAACATATGCTGTGTTTTAACAGTTGGCCACAGCTTTCTCAGCTGTTCGTCTTTAAAAGTGGATTGGTTTTAGTTATATCACATTGACAAACCGACAATAAGACCAATGTGTGACATTGCCTACACAAAGGAGATTATGGACAATGGGGAAAGTCACTTTATTTTATTTCATTAGTTAAGTCAGCTGACCACCAATTCACGTTTTCATTGATGACCTAGCTTTCAACTGGAGGAGGATGAGAAGCACATCAAAATGTAAAAATATATAAGAAAAAATAAACAAAAAATAGCTGACCTTACCTACATTTAGCTAATGGGACAATCCTCCGCTAGGAACTGTATGAGATCAGTTCAGTTCTCAGTCTCGTGATATAATTATGTTAATCATGTTCAGTCTCGTGATATAATTATTTTAATCATGTTCAGTCTCGTGATATAATTATGTTAATCGTGTTCAGTCACGTTATATAATTATGAGTGAGATAAAAACACGTGACAGAATTATGTGTGATTGAAAGTGATTCAGACTCAATTATATGTGATTGAAGGTGATTCAGACATAATTATGAGTGATTATACTCCAAATCTGTATTTTTTTTTTTTCATGCCGGTACAGATCAACAAATAGATTTGTGTTTTGTAGCAGTTATTGTGTCCTTTGTGTTTAACCAATTGCTCTATCACAACATACAGTGTTGTACAGATACGTTTAATGGAGCCATAGGACTTCACCATGAAATTGCTATGCTTTCTCGTTATTGTGGGGTTTTTTTTCCCATGAATGTAGAACGCACGTTTCTGTCAGTAAAATGCAGGAAGACTTCTATTGACATCTTGATTTCTATGGCACATATGATATGTTGATACCATATTAATAGACATACAGGTAAAAGGAGCAGTGGTGAAATGTCCCTTTAACTTACTGATCTTTACTCCATTTCTGCATTAACAAGAAACTAGAAGTGTCCATGAGATACATCGGCTGTCACTAATTAAGTGGCACTTCTTACAGCCTGTAACACCACCTCATATCAGAGGTGATTAATTGCATTTTTTTTGCTAAACAGGGTTCATTCCACGTACAGCAATGACAAGACGAGCTTCTGGAACAATGCATGGATGAAATAATAAGGATGGGATTTCGGATGTCTCTGAGATTTAATAGCATTTGAGAGTTAATATTTCAGCTAGTAGGCTGTCTTTTAAGACTTTTAAAATACTGTTGATGCGAGAAAGAGCGAGAGAGCGAAAGAAAGATGGAGAGAGAGAGCGAGATGGAGGGGAGGGATTATGAGCTATCCTAGTGTCTGTGGAGACTTTGGTCTGTATTGTGTGATGAGCTCAACTCAGAGCAGCTTTGAGACACATCCCGTCAAACAGGTTTATATCCAACACTCTGCTTTAACCTCGTGTCAGGCCTGTAATTATGCAGAAATAATGCCACAGACAAGGGGGGGGGTTGGGCACCTTCGGATGTTAGTCAAAGTCAATAAAACAAACTGCCTGGTACTGGATCCGGTTTTTACTGCTCTTCCCTTCTCCTGGCTATATAGATCCTAGACAGTTCGGCACAACTTTCTGGACCTTGTGGAGATGATCCATCGTCTTTGTCTGGTTCAGTCTATGACCCTGCTCTCTTGGACCTGTACAACCTACTGGGTTGTTCTGACTGGTACCAGTCAGAAAACATAAGCATAACAGGCTGCTTGGGCATCGTATGGAACACGCTTCCTAAACAGCGGTTTAAGATCATATTTTTACCTTGGTTTCTAACATGCGAATGAGCGCCGATAGGCCAAACCGTACGGAACGAATGTTCCTACTGTCAGGTTTGATTAAAGGCACCTATGGATTGTCTGTCCAGAACTGCAACTCCAGCGAATTACAATCATGTGCCGTCCATCACATTTTGTGGCGGCATGCTTCCATGCTCATTTCAAACATTGGCGAAGCTGACAAGCTGTCCGTCGTTTTTCTACTCCGACTGTCATCCGGCAGCATAAACGTTTCCTCATCACAGATATGGCATTTTAACTTCTAACATGGTGCTACAATGATTCCTTACCCCGCATTTTTGGGACCAAAATCCATTTTCACTGAAAGCCTAAAAAATATATTTTTAAAGTGAGGCCCGGAAAAATGTCCTGACTAGTAATGACTTCCCCTGGTTTACTGTATCTGCACGTCTGGTCCTTACAAGGGTTACAGTATCTTGATGTCTGGTCCTTACAAGGGTTACTGTATCTGGACGTCTGGTCCTTACAAGGGTTACTGTATCTGGACGTCTGGTCCTTACAAG